>JANPWX010018490.1:0-10521 GCA_024734555.1 Trochalopteron elliotii | reverse complement strand
TTTGACTTACCCGGAACTCCAGACTCCCAGACCCATGGTACTACTGCCTGCTCTATTTCTTCAGGTATACCTGCTGTTTCTACTTCTTTTATCACAAGCAACTGAGATAGATTTTCTTCTGGGATTTCCAATTTAACCCTTCCATTTTCAAAAATTATTCTCGCATTCACTCTTGACAATAAATCCCTTCCTAGCAATGATTCTGGACTTTTTGGCATGTACAAGAATTGATGGTCAAATTCTTTTCCCCCAAATTTTATATCTAATGGGCGTAAAAATGTCCTTTCCTCTACTTGTCCCATAACCCCCACCACCTGGATAGTAGTATCACTTAAGGGTCCCATTAGTGTATTTAAAGCAGAATGTGTAGCTCCAGTATCTACCCTAAATTCTCTGGGCTTCCCCTCCACCTCAATTATCACTTTTAGACCATCATCTAGTCAGCTGCTCTGATTTGGATTGTGGTAACTCCCCATCATAAAGGCTTGTGCGACCTCTTGTGGATTATTGCAGAAAGGATTTAGTCCCTGTCCCTGCTCATTCCCTCCACCCTGGGAAAATGGACACTCATTTTTCCAGTGGCCTCTATTTTTGCATATAGCACATTGATTCCATGCCAACCTAGTTGTTCCCTGTCCCATTATACCATTTCCAAATCCTCTCCCCGCAACCGATGCTGGATTTCCTCCCCCTCTTCCCCGGCCCCGACCTTGTCCTCTTCCCCTGGAGTTTCCCCCTCTAAAATTTCCACTTGTTACCTGTTGTAAGATTGCCAGCATACTTGCTTGCTGCCTTTTCATTGTCTCCTTTTCTCTGTTATTATAAACTTTCCATGCCACCTCCAACAACCTTTCTAGGTCCCTAGTTTCTTCCCCCTCCAATTTCTGCAACTTCTTACGGATATCCTCCTGAGACTGTCCCATAAATATCAATGCCAATTGCAATTTTCCCGCTTCCCCCTCCACATCCAAATTTGTAAATCGTCGGGCAGTCTCCTTTAATCTCTCCAAAAACGCTGAGGGCGACTCATTTTTTTCCTGCTTAAATGAGTACAATTTTGACCAATTCAAGGTTTTAGGTATCCCATTTCGCACTCCCTCCACCACCAGCTCTTGATAAGTTCTAAGTCTTCGCATCCCTTCCCCTGAATTTGGGTTCCACTCTGGGTCTTCCCTTGGTACCAAGTCATTCACATTGCCCCCTGCCAATTGCAACCGAACCATGTCTCGAGCCCGCTCAGTCATGGCCTTAAAAACCATCTCTTTTTCTGTGGAATGCAGAATTGTATCTAACAAAACTTGTATATCATTCCAATCAGGATTCTGAGTTTTAATCACCATCTTAATCACTCGAGCCACGCGCTCCGGATCTTCCCGATACGTCCCTGCTGATTGTTTCCAAATCATCAAATCACTAGGGGAAAATGGGACCTTTATCATAACCTTCTCCCCCTTGGGACCTGCCACCGCCTCTCGTAAGGGGGCCATTAAACGGGGTTTATTTACCTCCCTCTCTTTCTCCCTTTCTCGTCCCCTCTCCATCATCCGCCCCCTTCGGGTCCTTTCCCATAATGGACTCCGCGGCGCAATCGCTTCCTCCTGTATGGTTTCCTCAGTCCCTGCTTTCCTTTCTTTCCCTAATTCATCATCCTTCCCAAACGGGGGTGCACTGGGGAGGGTCAACACCGCTACTGGGGGAACCAGCATTGAGACATCCTCTTCAGGTTCTGCAAACTTTACCGAGCACTCTTTGCACCTTTTCCATTCTTTACATCCCACACATTCATCATCCACAGATTTTAATACCATTATACCACATTCCTTCTGCCACTCAGGCTTTTCCTTCAAGTAATAAAACAAATCCAAATACGGTATCTCATCCCACTTGTCATTATCTTGTAAATAATGCATCAAAGGAGTAATGATATCAGGGTTCAAAGTACCATTCCTGGGCCACTGCATTCCTTCAGTCTCATACATGGGCCAAATATAATTACAGTAATCAATCAATTTCCTTTTACTCAGTTCTTGACCAAAAGTACCTTGTTTCCAATGCTGTAATAAACATCCTAGAGGCGAATCATCATTTATTTCTATATTAGTGCTAGTTAATGCTTTGAACGTCTTAAATGGCATCATCATACACACACTCACTCTCACTCTTACACCACAATTCAGTTACCAATAGTCCACTATAATCCACTGTTCTTGCCTTGCTCGTCACTGCGAGTGGCAAGTACTGGTCCTGCGCAGCTTTCGCCACGTCTGACGGCCAGTGCCTAGGCTCCCCAACCTTTAGACGTCTTTTGCCCAACCGTGCGAGGATCACCACCTCGTCTTATTCGGCAGGCTTACCCAAACCAAGGAATAAAGCACCTTTTCGGGCTTACCTCTCACAGTCGCCCGTCAGGCGCGGGGTCGGGCACGGGTTGATGTCTCCCCAGAAATCACCTGGTGCCGGCGTGGAGTGGATCAGCTCGCGAACCGCCCCAGCAACCTCCGGAGTCCTGCCGCGGTCGCCAGAAAACTGTTGCCCGATATCCAAAGTAAAACACAAATCAACAAAGTTGATTTATGCCGGTGCTTTATTGGGGCCCGGGGACCTGAGGACTAGCGTCCCAAGTCAGAATCCCGGAGACCCTCAGTTTACAATCAACTTTTATATTCCTGATTACTTCATAACATACGTGCAAAACCCCACATCCCAAGTTACAATAGATACATACATCAAAATCAAATTACATTCCTTGAAGTCATAAATCTCACATGGTTGCCTGCTCCAAGACTATAGTGTAGCTCCTGTGGTCTAACTCCCACCACCAGATACCCATGGCTACGTTATACTTTAACTTAATCTCATGGAAACAGCTAACAGTTTCTACCTGTTTGTTCTTAGCTAAGCCCTTTAAGTCTCAGGAACCTCAGTACATTCCCATGGCACATTCCCAGGATTAGGGCCTACTTCTAATAGAGAAATCTTCAAACCTTAGCATGACTACTACTACTTCACTATTTTATTTCTCCCAACCCCCCTTTGGTAACAACTCCCCCCTTTTGAGCATTCTTCAAGGATTCTGCAAGGATGCTCAATCTTCAAGCGATGGTTTCCAGATAGGTCGGCGGGGAACTCTCTCTGGGCGAAACCATTTCTTTCCTGGTCAGAGCCTTCATCACCCGACGTGTATGAGTGCCCTCTCTTGCAATTATTCCTAGGAGACACTTATATGCTATGACAATGAGAATCATTATTATTACAATCATTACAATATACTGTATTATAGAGGATAACCAACCTGAGACCTGGATTCCTAATGAGCTAAATAGAGCTCCTACCCAATTACGTTCTGCCTCCTTTTGGACCTCCTGCACTTGTGATTCAATTTGTCCCAATTGGCTTATATCCTTTTCCACCTCTTGGGTTACGTTTGGGATATGCACACAACAATGGTCATCCCTCCCTTGCAGGTATCCACAAACTCCATGTTCCTTTAGCAAAATCATATCCAGGGCCATCCTATTTTGAACTGTCATTCTGGTGGTTGCTTGTAACTGTATATTCAAGTCCTTAAACCCCTTCTTAGTGACTGCTGCCAATCGTTCTGTTTGTCCCAATAGCTTGTAAAGCATCTCTCCGTTCCTATAAGTAGCTATCGGAGCAAATAATGACTCAAGTGCCCAACCAAATTTGACTCCCCCTGATGGTTCATGCCATTCGTCCTCTGGGTCTACCAATTCGTCCACTTCCCTTCTTATTCGCCTCTGGGTCTCCTCCTTAGTAAGTTTGGACTGTTTCCAGAATGGACATAAAGTGGGAATTCCTAGTGTAATTTGTGTCACTGAACCATCGATTGGCATATGGGTAGTCCATTGTCCATGTTCCTTAACCCAAACCAAGTTCCCTGGGCTTCTTACCGTGGTTGTTTTGCAGTCAACTCCCATTTTATTATCTCTTTTCATGGAATGATTATATCCTCTGCACTCACATCCCAGCTGTAACAGAATTCTCACAGGTAGCAAACCAATATGTTCTGGTGGGGTATCACAAGTAAAGATTTTGGTACAGTTCCAATCATCCTTAGCTTCCGTTAATTGTCTCCAATGTGCAGGAACATCTTTAGATAATTCATAATTCTGGTTCTTTTTCCCTATCCATTGAATACACCAATTTACTGGGCCTATGTAACTATATGTTTCCAATAAACTTGGTCCCCAGATTGTCTGCCACTCTTCCATAGTGGTGTGGTGAGTAACATTTTGGCATACTTTTTCATTTATCTTTTTCTTTGTTTGTATTTGCACTCTCGAACAGGGGTACTTCCCTGTTTCTGAAACTAAACAACTTCCCTTATTTCGAGGGTCCTTTACCCAACCGAGATAGCCTGGCATCTGTTGACATTGTTGCTTAGTTACCTCCTGTGGAATCAAACATCCTTCTATCCATCCTGGTATTGTGTGGGATACAAATTTACAATTCCAGGAGACATTACTAAATGCTTTGGGCATTTCTCCGACCGGTATGATTCCCCATGCTATTGGGTCACCTGCTGAGTGAGGCATGGGCAGGCAAGCTGTAATGGTTGTGACATTTTGCATTTTCCCAAAATCTCGAATTAATCCTAGCACCAGATTTTCTTGCTCTGGGGTTTTTATGGGATTCCTAATCTCTGTTACTTGCCTGGTGACTCGAGTTTCTCTCATATAGACGTGAGTCATTCCATGTTCCCACCAATCATCCTCCGAGATCCAACACCAATAATTTCCTTCATCATCATCCTTTTTGGCCTCCCTGATTATTAAGACTATCATTCCAGCTCTTCTCTCGATCTGATATTTGGGTCCAGATTTCAAATTTCCCTTAAACCACCACCCAAAGTCAGTGAATTTCTTTCCCCCTGTAATACAGCTTAAAATTAGGTCCCGGCCTTCTGTTGCTAGATATACCCCATGCTGTGGTTTAACGCTCCCACCCAAGTGAGGATTGGCAACTACTTCCCTCAGTCCATAGTTCCCGTCATTTCCACAAGTGACTACGCATAGGTATTCTCCTTCAGCCTCCCCAATTTTGGGATCCGTAATGTTGAGCCACCCCTTCCCTCTCAGTCCGACTATCCACCAGCTTATTCCAACGGTTAATCTTTCCTACATCTGGTCCGGGCCCATTTTCCACCATTTGACTTGTACTGTCCATCCACAATAATGGTCTAATTCAAAGGTGCAGTTTATTCTTAATGGGGGTCCATTCCACATGTCAACTTGTGTGCGGACCGGTACCACTGTGACAGGATTTTCCAAATTTTCCTTATTATTTATCCCTAACACTTTTACCTCAACATTCCCATAATCAAAGCTATCCCTAATCCAAACAACGCATGTGAATGGGCCTGTATGGTTTCTCCATGTTGTGGGTACCTGCAAGGTCGTGTTCCCTCTTTGTTGTTGCTTGTCCCAGAACAAGGTAACCATTCCCTGATCCGCCACTTCTGGTCCCACTTTCCATCTGACATTTATTTCCTCGAATCCAGCTCTCTGGTTATCTGAAAACAAACAGGTTAGATTCATGCTCGCATTTTCAGGCACTACTACATACGGATCAACTACAGTAACTACCACAAAAGCATCCACATATAGGATCTGTCCCAGTAGGATGACAATTATTAGGATTTGGCTTTGAACACCATCCGGGTAGCAGATAGAGGTGGAACTTCCCACTGAGACGGGACTTTCTTGACTCTGGTGTAATGGATCCAGTTTCCGATGCCCTCAACCTTTACAGCGGTGAAAGTGGTCATGAGTACTTGGTAAGGGCCTTCCCATGTTTCCTTCAGAGGTTCAGTGTTCCAGTTTTTGATATACACTTGGTCTCCTGGTAGGATATCATGAGCTGGATTTTCCAATGGCAACGGCCGATTCCACTGCAGGGCTCCTCTGATAGCTGTGAGGGTCTTATTGAGAGACAGGATATAAGTGAGTAAGATTTGGTCTCCTATCATATGCGGGTCACCCTGATACACTGTAGCATGATAAGGTTTGCCGTACAGGATTTCATACGGACCTACTCCTACCTTCTCTCTAGGCTTTATCCTGATTCTCAACAGGGCTAGGGGCAATGCCTGAGGCCACTGGATTTTTGCTTCCTGACAAATCTTCTTAATCTGCCCCTTCAGAGTCTGGTTCATCCTTTCCACTTGTCCACTAGACTGTGGTCTCCAGGGGGTATGAAGATTCCAAGTTATCCCTAACATTCTTGCTACCTCCTGTACAACTCCTGCCACAAAATGGGGTCCCCTGTCTGATGACATTCCTAACGGTACACCAAATCTTGGTATAATCTCCCGTAACAATGTCTTTACTACCTCTTTTGCCTGATTTGTTCGACAGGGAAAGGCTTCTGGCCACCCGGAAAAGGTACATACATACACCAATATGTACTTATATCCCTGGGCTTTTGGTAATTCTGAAAAATCTACTTGCCAATAATCTCCCAGTTGGGGTCCCACCTGTAATTTTCCCATTTGCACTTGCCTCCTAGTCACAGGGTTATTTTTGATACATACCGGGCAGGTAGCGTTCACTCTCTTAGCCATTGTCAACATCTGATTTGAGATTACCTCTTTCCGCAGGAATTGAATCAGCGCTTCTGCTCCCCAATGGCATTTGTTATGTTCCATTTCCAGCACTGCTCTCATGATTCTCATGGGTAAAACTACTTGTCCCGTTGATGTTACATACCATCCTTTGATGTTTTTGCGGGCTTGCACCAACTCGGCTAGTTTTTCATCTTCTGGAGAATAGCTAGGTTTTTGTTCAAGGTAAGAAGCAGCTGGGTTAGTCCGTACAGGCAATAATGCTAATTGAGTCCATACTTCTCAGGCTACCTGTTTGGCTGCTTTGTCTGCCAGCTGGTTTCCTTGATGTTCCTTTCCCATCCCCCTCTGATGTCCTTTTACATGCATTACTGCCACCTCCCGGGGTTTGTGGACCGCTTCAAGTAGGGCTAGAATTTGTTCACGGTGTTTGACCTGTGCCCCTTGCGAGTTCAGAAGTCCCCTTTCTTTCCACAAAGCCCCGTGCACATGGATTACTCCAAAAGCATATTTGGAGTCTGTCCAGATATTTACTCTTTTTCCTTGACTTAAAACCAAAGCTCTTACCAAAGCCCATATTTCTGCCTTTTGGGCTGATGTTCCTGGGGTTAGAGCCTTAGCCTCTATGACTTGGTTTAGGGTTACCACAGCATACCCAGCATACCGAGTTCCATTTTCAACCAAGCTGGAGCCATCAGTGAACAGTTCCCAGTCAGGGTCCTCCAAAGGCTCATCTCTCAAGTCTTGTCGACTAGCGAATACCTGTTCGATGGTTTCCACACAATCATGTACCAGTTCTCCTTCATCCTGTTGAGCTTGGAGAAATTCTGCTGGATTAAGACAGTTAGTTGTTTTTAATTCAATGTCGTCTTGTTCCCTCAACTGTGCCTGGTACTGTAACATGAGGCTAGACGACAACCAATGCCCCCCTTTTTGTTCCAGTACTGCAATCACCATGTGGGGAATAAACACTTCAATTTTCTTTCCCAAGGTCAATTTCCTGGCCTCCTGTATCAGGATCACAGTAGCTGCCACAGCTCTTAAGCAGCTGGGCCATCCAGCACTCACGGCATCCAACTGCTTTGAGAAGTATCCCACTGGGCGTTTCCACGATCCCAGCTTTTGTGTGAGTACTCCCACTGCCAGCCGCTGCCTTTCATTAACATACAGTTGAAAATCCTTTGTGAGGTCCGGCAAACCTAGGGCAGGTGCTTCCCTCAATGCCTGTTTCAGTGCCTGGAATGCCCTCTCCTGGATTTTTCCCCACTTTAGCTCGGGGTCTTTTGCAGCTTCATAGAGGGGTTTGGCTTTCAGGCCGAAGTCTGGAATCCACAGCCGACACCACCCCACCATCCCTAGAAAAGATCTCAGTTCCTGATGATTTTGGGGCGTAGGAATGGCACAGATTGTTTGTATCCGGTTAGTACCCAACCTCCGGGTCCCCTGGGAGATTTCGCAACCCAAATATATGACTTTTTCTCTTACCAGTTGGGCTTTTTCTTTAGACACACGATATCCTGCTTGTCCCAGCATATTCAGCAGTCCAATGGTTAGGCGCAAGCACACCTCTCGCTCTACAGTAGCCAGGAAAATGTCATCAACATACTGCAATAATACATAAGAGAAAGGAGACTCCCATACCTGGCTGATTTTCCATTCCTCCAATTCTCGAGCCAACTGGTTCCCAAATATCATAGGACTGCATTTAAATCCTTGCGGCAAATGAGCCCAGGTTAGCTGTTTTTTCCATCCTGTGTTGGGGTCTTCCCACTCAAAGGCAAACAATTTTCTACTTTCAAATGCCAGAGGGATGCAGAAAAACGCGTCCTTTAAATCGATTACAGTGAACCACTGAAATTTTTCAGACACAGATGTTAGCAATGTATAAGGGTTAGCCACCACCGGATGGATATCCTTTGTGATATTATTAATTGCCCTTAAATCTTGAACCAATCTATATTTTCCATTTGGTTTCTTCACCGGGAAAATTGGGGTATTGTATTCTGATTCACATTCTTGCAGAATTCCTAATGTCAAAAACTGAGTTATCATTGGGGCTACCCCTTTCCTAGCTTCCAGCTTTAGTGGGTACTGCTTTAATCTAACTGGACGGGCTCCTTCCTTCAATTCCACCACTACAGGTTGTGCAGCTTTTGACTTACCCGGAACTCCAGACTCCCAGACCCATGGTACTACTGCCTGCTCTATTTCTTCAGGTATACCTGCTGTTTCTACTTCTTTTATCACAAGCAACTGAGATAGATTTTCTTCTGGGATTTCCAATTTAACCCTTCCATTTTCAAAAATTATTCTCGCATTCACTCTTGACAATAAATCCCTTCCTAGCAATGATTCTGGACTTTTTGGCATGTACAAGAATTGATGGTCAAATTCTTTTCCCCCAAATTTTATATCTAATGGGCGTAAAAATGTCCTTTCCTCTACTTGTCCCATAACCCCCACCACCTGGATAGTAGTATCACTTAAGGGTCCCATTAGTGTATTTAAAGCAGAATGTGTAGCTCCAGTATCTACCCTAAATTCTCTGGGCTTCCCCTCCACCTCAATTATCACTTTTAGACCATCATCTAGTCAGCTGCTCTGATTTGGATTGTGGTAACTCCCCATCATAAAGGCTTGTGCGACCTCTTGTGGATTATTGCAGAAAGGATTTAGTCCCTGTCCCTGCTCATTCCCTCCACCCTGGGAAAATGGACACTCATTTTTCCAGTGGCCTCTATTTTTGCATATAGCACATTGATTCCATGCCAACCTAGTTGTTCCCTGTCCCATTATACCATTTCCAAATCCTCTCCCCGCAACCGATGCTGGATTTCCTCCCCCTCTTCCCCGGCCCCGACCTTGTCCTCTTCCCCTGGAGTTTCCCCCTCTAAAATTTCCACTTGTTACCTGTTGTAAGATTGCCAGCATACTTGCTTGCTGCCTTTTCATTGTCTCCTTTTCTCTGTTATTATAAACTTTCCATGCCACCTCCAACAACCTTTCTAGGTCCCTAGTTTCTTCCCCCTCCAATTTCTGCAACTTCTTACGGATATCCTCCTGAGACTGTCCCATAAATATCAATGCCAATTGCAATTTTCCCGCTTCCCCCTCCACATCCAAATTTGTAAATCGTCGGGCAGTCTCCTTTAATCTCTCCAAAAACGCTGAGGGCGACTCATTTTTTTCCTGCTTAAATGAGTACAATTTTGACCAATTCAAGGTTTTAGGTATCCCATTTCGCACTCCCTCCACCACCAGCTCTTGATAAGTTCTAAGTCTTCGCATCCCTTCCCCTGAATTTGGGTTCCACTCTGGGTCTTCCCTTGGTACCAAGTCATTCACATTGCCCCCTGCCAATTGCAACCGAACCATGTCTCGAGCCCGCTCAGTCATGGCCTTAAAAACCATCTCTTTTTCTGTGGAATGCAGAATTGTATCTAACAAAACTTGTATATCATTCCAATCAGGATTCTGAGTTTTAATCACCATCTTAATCACTCGAGCCACGCGCTCCGGATCTTCCCGATACGTCCCTGCTGATTGTTTCCAAATCATCAAATCACTAGGGGAAAATGGGACCTTTATCATAACCTTCTCCCCCTTGGGACCTGCCACCGCCTCTCGTAAGGGGGCCATTAAACGGGGTTTATTTACCTCCCTCTCTTTCTCCCTTTCTCGTCCCCTCTCCATCATCCGCCCCCTTCGGGTCCTTTCCCATAATGGACTCCGCGGCGCAATCGCTTCCTCCTGTATGGTTTCCTCAGTCCCTGCTTTCCTTTCTTTCCCTAATTCATCATCCTTCCCAAACGGGGGTGCACTGGGGAGGGTCAACACCGCTACTGGGGGAACCAGCATTGAGACATCCTCTTCAGGTTCTGCAAACTTTACCGAGCACTCTTTGCACCTTTTCCATTCTTTACATCCCACACATTCAT
>JANPWX010018474.1:196903-215473 GCA_024734555.1 Trochalopteron elliotii | reverse complement strand
TTCCCCCCCACCCCCGCTCTGGATCGTGGGGCCGTGTGATGGCCTCGATCCATCTTCCGCCGGGTTTGCATGCCCCAGCTGGACCCATGGCTGTAGCAGGTTCTTCTGTCTAGGCTGCGGTGGCCAGCGCTCCTGCGCTGCCGGAAAACACAGGCTTGGCTGAGACTGGAGTGCCCCCAGAGCCAGCGGGTCCGACCCCGCCACCTCCTATGGAACCTGGGGCTGCAGCGGTTGCCAGCCCCGGGGGATGCGCTTTTAGCGTAGGCGGGGACATGGGCACCAGGAGGCCAGCACCTCCCTGGAGAGAGCAGGATTGCTCAACTTGTGTTTTTTGAGTCTTCTGTTCACAGGACAAAGAGCCGGTGGCGAGAAGATGGCTGTTCTGAAGCTACTGGGCTGCCTCAAGTTCACTGGACTGCTGTTCTGACAAGAAACTGTCCTGAAACGATTTGTATGCTATCTGTCCTTGGAGCAGACATTGTGATTCTTTCCCTTGCTGCTTGGCCTCTGAAATGGACTCTCCCTCAAGACAAAACAGTTGCCCTTTGTGACTTGTTTCAGGAGCTGTTGGACCAGGGTCAGCTGTAGCCTTCTGCCAGTCCTTGAACACTCCTGTTTTCTGCATCGAAAAGAAGTCTGGGAAATGGAGGTTTGCGGTGTCGGGCGTCCGTCTCGCATGGCCAGCCCTGGGACGCCGCCGCAAACCAATGGTCTGTGCCTGCATCGAGGGCAGGTGTGTAGCGATGGAGAGAAGCGAATGAAAGGAGGGACTCTCTTGGGGGTGAAGACAGAACAGGAGTTTGTTGGGCAGGGAGCCCTCAGCTCACTGCCGGTGCCCCAGGGGAGACAACCAGCAGCGAGAGACAGCACCCTTTAAAGGCGGGCGGGTTCAAGGGATGGGTTACAGAAAGCACAAATATGAACAAACTGGGGAGTGACTGATCACATAATTGATATAGACAGTAACAAACCAAAGGAAAGAGGGAGGGGAGTGACTGGGTCACCTGATGTCTCCTCCAGAACTTTCCAGGCTCTGGGAGAGGCCCCTGGGATGAGCAACAGGGCTAGGAGGGATACATTACACAGGATTGACAACTCAGGAGGGGAACCAATCACGGGACAGTTGCTGGGGAAAGGTATGGGGGAGGGTTACACAACAACATGGGGTACAAGAAAATAAAATGGAGTCCATAGAACTGAACCATGCAAGACCTCCAAAAAGTTAATGCCATGGTGGAAATCATGGGGATGTTGCAGGCTGATATGCCATTGCCCACCAACCATGCTTCCTGCAGATTGTCCAGTTCTCTTTGTGAATCTGAAAGGTTGTTTTTTTGTGATTCAGTTGCATCCTACAGGTATCATGGGCCAATGGCATGATGAATGGTTCGATCCCTTGCACGTTTTGGACTGGGTTATCCTGCCCCATCAGCTGCGAGAGACGGCAAATACATTGTTTGAGCTGATTGCTTGATTTCAGCCGCAAAAGACAGCAAATACATTGACTGAGCCAATTGCTCGACACCAGCTGCAAAAGACGGCAATCACTTTGAGCTCATTGCTCGATAATTAAGTGCAGGCAACAGTGCTTGCAATTGATGGGTGCGGATCCCACAAAGTTCATACTCTCGGTACCACGGGAGAAATTTGACTGGAGCTTTGCAAGCAGTGTTTCTCTGCAAAGTGCTCTGGAAAATTTTTCAGGGCAGATCACTTATCATCTGCCCAGCCCTGAGCTATTGCAAGTGGCAAAATTCTTTAAAAAAACCCAGGAGCCAGTGCAAGGACCCACTGTCTTTATTGACGGTTCGGGAAGGACAAGAAAGGCCATTGTTACTTGGAAGGATGGATCTGAGTGGCAAGTTTTGGAAGGTCATGTGGATGGGTCAGCCCAATTGGTTGAATTGAGGGCTGCCGTCATGGCATTTCCAAAGTTTTCCCAGGAACCTTTCAATTTAGTCATGTATTCTGTTTCTGTGGCTGACGTGGCACAGCATTTGGGTCATTCAGTTTTGAAGGCAGTCAGCAATGCTGCTTTGGTTCATTTGTTGAGGATCCTGTGGTGTGCCGTTGAGGCCCGAGTTCTTCAAAAACAAAAATGGGGAATGCAGGGTGAAACCCCACACAGTCGGTTGGCAAAAGGTTTGTATACCATCAATCACCTTAGGGTGCTACAGAATTCTTGTTGAAAGCTGGAGTCTGTGACTAAATGAAAGGCAGCAAATGGATGAACCATCAATTGACGACTCAGATGCAAACGACACGAGTGTTCACTTCGATGGTCCCTCCACAAGACTGAACACTGTTCATTTTTCTTTTTTCCTTTTCTTTTTTCCTAACACAAAAAGGGTTAGATGTCGCCTTTCGCCTTCTGATCTTGTTTACATATTTCTGCTGGAGATTCTCACGCATGTAAGATAAACAAGTAGAGTGTTTTCTCATCCGTCTCTGTGTTGGACTGCTGGTTTGACCACTGGGGTCAGAGGGGTGTTCCTCTCATACCCCAGTCCTTGATCAAATTCCAAATCCTATTTGAACCCCAAATCATAATAAACTTCCCTTCTTCGCTCCTTCAGCCTGTTGTGTTGAGTGCCATTCTTTCGTGTCCCTAATAACAGTGACAAGAGCATATTCTCAGTTCAGTGTAGCTTGTTCTCATAATTGAGTTTAAAATGTTCACAAGTGGCCAGTACCTCTTAGAGGCAAAAAAGGGTGAGCTCAAAGTCTCGTAACTGTTGTGTTACGTATCTTAATTCTGTTTTTAGTTTCAAACACCCACTTTCCTGCTATACCTATTCAAAATATCAAAATGACCTCAATATCTGTCTGTTCACTTAGGAGAGGAAAAAAGGAACAGAAAATGGTATGGAAATAAGCATTGCAAAAATTACTTGCAAATAATTTTCATTTGATAACAATATTTTCCATCATATTGTCATTCTTTTTTTTGTTGACAAGTTTCCTAAATTTTGATCTTGTACTGCAATATTAGTCTATCAGAGCAAGTTTATATTCTCCTAGTAGTTACAGTGGCATAGTGCAGAATCATTTATGGGAGCAACTATTGGATTGAAAAATGTACATTTACTAGAAAAGGTATTTGATAGTCTGCTTGACTGTCATTGTGTATGTACTCAGGGCTCCAAGACAACAGACTGAAATTTCTTCTCTTTTCTTTTTCTCTTTTATCAGAATAGTACCACCTGCATTGCTGTTGTTGAGCTGAATCAGCATTTTTAGAATATGCCCATATTTTCAGTGAAGGGACTTACAACTCTGGTGTTAGTATTCAGGCTGGACTGAAGCCCAGCATTAAAATGTCCTGGTTACAAACATTACTCCAAAGCTTTTGCATGTGAGACTATATTGTTATGCTAGCTAGTCTCAAAAAGTCCAGTCTAATTGATATTCACAAATACTTTACCTTATTTGTATGCTACATATATATCTCCAGCCGGGATCAGCTTCCCAGAAGCATATTTCAAACCTAAAGTACTTGAACAAACACTGCAATAGGAAGAGCCTTTTCTGCATTTTTTTCTTCCAAAAGAGAGAGGAATCTGAATTTTCTGGTTGGCATTGTTCTCTGTGTAAGCTGCAGGATCATTAATGGCTTGTAGAATTTTGCCATGCATAAATAGTTTATTTCAACAGGACCATGAAAATAGAGATCTTAAACTGCCCAGAAAACTGGAAGATGTAGGAAAAAGAAGCATGCTCTCTAGTACTTATTGGTGTGCTTTACTACTTGCAGCAACTCTACAGTCAGCACTATTTTTTCTAAACTCTGTTTATTTGGATTCAGTTCTAATTCAGGTGTCCTCTTAGAGGGGATTTAATTTCTCCTTTCTCAACCAAAAAGAAACAGTGGCATTCTTACAGCCATGGTTAGCTTTTTACTGAAAAGGGATAAGGTCATAAGAACATGGTAAAGGGACTATCCTGATCCAGGTGCAGCTATTGTCTGACTCATGTGAAACATGTTATATCAAAAAGCTGATGAATACTGCAGTTCTAAAAAGCCCTCAGGTTAATGATTAAATACTAGATCATAAATCAAATATTAGAAGAATTTTTTGATACTCTGGGCTTTCCTACTTTAAAAGTCTAGGAAGATTTATTTTTGTTTGCATTATTAGACTGAAACATTAAAGCAAATAACAACATTTCCTTGTAGGACAGCAACAGTTTTATTAACTATACAAAACTCTTATCTGACCCTGCCTTTTATTTTTGTTATTTTTATTTATAAACATGTCACAATCTGTCACAGTCTTAAGTACAGACTTTTAAAAACTTCTCTAATGCCTGTATTGGGTTTTTTTCCTTTCTAAAAAAATATGCTCTGGTGCACATTATTATTCCAGATGTCAGACTAATAAACATACTTGAGATCTATGTTCACTAAATCAATGGCAAAGTCTTGGATTTCACCCAAGGCTGCAAAGTTTTTAAATGGAAATGTAAAGATAAAAGAATGTACTTTCAGCTTTTAAATTTTTTTAGATTTTAAAAGGATTCAAGAAAAAAACTGCATAAAATTTAAGAAAATATGGAAGCATAATTCTAGTATAGAAACGAAAATATAGATTTAAGCTATTTTTTTGTTTCTCTCAAAAAACATGTCTCTTGTAGATAGAAGTAGATAGAGTTTTATGAATCAATTAGGAAGTAACTAATTTTTGGACTATAGAGGAATTTGACAGTGACATAAAACCCTCATGGGCTCTTGTATAGGAAGCCAACAACTAAAGAACATCTAAAAAATATACAGAATATAAAGGCTGATTGTTTTTTCCTCCTACTTCTCAGTTTAAGGAATCCAGCATCACTCTGTCAAACAATGAAAAACTCTAAAAAATACGTAGGTCACTGTATTGTCATCCAGAAGCATGCACAATAAATAATATTTGAAAAAGAAACTGAGCACGGAATATCAGTCTGAAATATTGAGATAGAAAAGTATTCAAAGAATTGGTTTATGTAGGAACGCAGAATGAAAGAATTTACATTTAAGCTGACAGCTCTTGAAAATCTAAAGTTAAGCTAAGACAAGTATTATGAAAATTAGTAGAAAGTAGAGACTGTGTTGACATTTTACATATTTTCAGGTAAACAATGTCTATGAAAAATTAATTTTGGAGCAACAGATAATGTAGTCTTCCTGGATAAAATCCTAAATATTAATCCAAATACGCAAATTTTTTTTGGGTTTTCACAGGAGACACAAAAACCAATATGCTGTATTGTTTATTGGAAAAGAGATGCATCAATTTTTTTTCAGGAAGAAGGAGACTCCTATCACTAAGTAAGCTGGGGGTCTTCACATTGTAACTGATGCTTGTTTACTATCACACCATCATAAATTATTGCCTTCGTGTCCACATTCAAGGACTTTTCCAGGATTGCTCTGCTGACCACCTTCATTCTCCCCAATATGGAATTTGAAGAAGAAAGAGAGGTTAGGGGAGAGAGTAAGCAAGAGGTTTGGTTAAGAGGTCTTTGTAAAGCAAAACAAAAGATAATTTGAAGATTTAACCTTATCACATCTCTACAAGAAGTACTTATGAGGTTTAGCTTTGCTGGCAAGTGCCTTTAGCTTTGCAGGTTAGATGCACACAACCACCATACCTCTACCTCAGAGTGCTGCATGGGCAGGCAAAATCTTAACAGGTAAGAAAAAAGTGAAAGCTCCCATAAGACATGGGAGCTTTGGATTGTCAATATGCAGTTTTCCATCAATGTACAGCATCTGATTTCCTTTAGTAACAAGGTAACTCGGCTAGCAGATCAGAGGAACTCAGCTGATGTAATCTCTTTGGACTTCAGTAAAGCTTTTGGTACTATCTCTCTGGGTATCTTTCTGGATGAAATGTGCAGCACACAGGTGGATAAACACATCATGGGATGGGTGAGCAACTGGTTCAGGGGTCAGGCATAAAGGGTTGCAGTAAATGGGGTGACATCAGGCTGGTGACATCTCATTAGTAGGGTTCCACAGGGATCCATCCTCAGCCCTCTGCTCTTCCACATCATAAATGATCTGGACACAGAATTGAAAGGGATACTAGTAAGTTTGATGATGATACAAAACTGGTCTTGAAGGCAGGGAGACCCTTCAGAGAGATCTCAACAAATTAGGCGTCTGGGCAATCACCAACCACATGAATTTCAACAAGGGACAGTGCCAGATTCCACACCTGGGTTGCAGCAACCCTGGATATACAGACAGACTGGGGAATGAGATGCTGGAAAGCAGTGCCATAGAAAGGGACCTGGGAGTCCTGTTTAATGGAAAGTTGAACACGAGCCATCAGTGCCCTGGCAGCTAGGAGGGCCTCCTGTGTCCTGGGGGGCATCAGGCACAGCATCACAGCCAGGCAAGGGAGGGGATTGTCCTGCTCTGCTCTGCGCTGGGGAAGCCTCCCCCCAAGTGTTAGGGGCAGTTTTGGGTGCCAAAACATAAGTCATTAGGCTATTAGTGTACAGAGGAGAGCAATGAAGATGGTGAAGGACCTTGAGGGGAAGCCCTATGAGGAGTGGCAAAGATCACTTTGTCTGTTCAACCTGAAGGAGTCTGAGGGGAGACCTCACTGCAGTTGCATGCGGTTTCCTCATGAGGGGAAGAGGGGGGGTAGGCACTGATCTCTTCTCTGTGGTCACCAGGGACACCAAGGGAATGGCCTGAAGTTGTGTCAGGGCAGGTTTAGGCTAGATACCAGGAAAAAATTCTTCCCCCAGAGGGTGACTGGGCACTGGAACAGGGTCCCCAGGGATGTGGTCACAGCACCAAGCCTGACAGAGCTCAAGTGTTTGGACAACACTGTCAGGTACATTGTGTGACCCTTGGGGGTCATGCTGTGCAGGACCAGGAGTTGGGCTTAATAATATTTGTGGGTCCCTTCCACTTTGGCCTTCACTGTGATTCTGCAGTTAATGTTATTAGTGGATCTAAGTTGGAAGAGGAATTCTGTTGTTCTTGCATTCCCCACCAGATTTTCAGAAGCAAGAATTCAGTATTATAAACACACAAAACTGATTTTATAGTCTTACTATGTCACAAATATATATATCTTCCCTACTTATTAGACATTCATATCATCTTGTTGATTTCCTAACAGTCCAGGCTCATTTACTACTTCAGGGTTTTAATAATGCATTTCTTTCTGAGTCTGAATTTCTTACATGAAAGGTGCTCCAAATTTTAGCATATGTTTCAATAAGGACATGATTTATTAAAAAAAATATGAATATTGATCTAATACCGATATCCAACTGAGACGAACAAAAACTCTAACAATTTAAAGCTAGAAAGTGTATGTTTATTACAGCGCTAGGCAGCGTGCCAGATAGCTCCCAAATACACACCACAATTTACAAACAATCAGAGTCCTTTTATTTACAAAGATGTTGAATACCCAAAACACAAATGCATATTCATAGCTCAGGTGCATCCCATTCCCCACTTCGTATGGTAATTAGCTAGAAAACAATTAAGCATGCATAGTTTGCCCTTTGAAATGGGTCAGTGGTCTTTTTCAAGGGGAGGGGGCTTAAAATGAGAAAGTAAAATGACTCTTCATCATTCTGAACTTTCTACCTTTTCAATGCAAACGTGACAAATAAGCCCTGGTAGAACTCCCATTTCTCCAGGTGCGTGACTTTCAATGGGTTTCGGAGAATGGGAGTTTCTATAATTGTCTTGTGTTCCTAAATCTATTTATCAGGTTCTCTGTTCTTCATTACAAACACAGCTAAAAAAACATAAAACTAACAAGCAATCAGTTATTTAGGCCTGGGAAAGTTAGCTCAAATCTGGTTTCTCTTAACTAACTACAAATTTTTAATTTTTAACAAACTTTAATTAATTCCAGCAAAGTTTAACTAAAATCTTAACTTCTCTAAAATCCTTAATTCTTTAAAGTCTATGTCTCAGACAAAATTCAGTTTAATTTAAGAAATTACTCACCTCATGTTTTCCAATGTTATTCAGTGTACCTTGAGCAAGTCCCAGAAATGCAGGCCCTTATAAGCTACTTAAGCCTATAACTCCCCCTGAAATCAGGCGTGGGACCTGCTCATTAGTGGGATCAAGCTCTTATGCTTTTAGTTACTCTTACTTACTTTGTAAGGAAATAGTGCCAGGTCATGGAAGAGGTATTAATAATTACAGAATATGGGAAGATGAATCATATATGACTATTTAAGAATATAATTTGATATTTTACAAAAATAAAGCCCACACTTTGAAAATATTTCTGGGGATGTAACCTGTTTGAAACCAAGGGAACTAAAGCACATGAATAAAGTGAGACAGAAGCTTACAC
Source organism: Trochalopteron elliotii (assembly GCA_024734555.1). Lineage (NCBI taxonomy): Eukaryota > Metazoa > Chordata > Aves > Passeriformes > Leiothrichidae > Trochalopteron > Trochalopteron elliotii. The sequence goes on along the minus strand of JANPWX010018474.1, from coordinate 207,146 downwards.
AGTTCCTGAGTTAGTCTTGCAGGGAGGGACTGTTCTCTTTGACAAATTAAACTTTATTTAATTCCTCAAGTATCAAAGCCCTGTGAAATTATACTGGCAGATAATCTGAAGAGAGGAAAAAAGTAATTTGTCACTACTTATTCTTGCTTATCTTCATTAACATACTAAAGACATATATGCCTTCACACAATTTCATAATAACAAGTTGTCTTATTCCTAACACAAACACTAACAAGAAAAATTGATGTTATTATCAGTATATCACAGCCACACAAGAACAGATGACACCAAAGATGACATAGAACATAATCAATTGCAGTCTGGAGGCAGCTAGTGGGGGGGAAAAATATGACAGATCTTGGAATATCTTCCAGAGTCAAAAGTATGGATCAGCCTTTTCCAATCAGCTAAATCTGTTCATTACCCAGATAATCCCAGCTGTTTGCTGGGCCAATCACTTGCTGTATATTCAGAGTTGCTCTTTCAGAGTTTCTTATGAGGGAAAAAGAATTGATGAAGTATGTAAAAATAAACCAAATTTCATGAATCAGACTTTTTTTTGTTGTTGTAGCAAAACTATAGACCACAGAGCTATATTTTTAAAGGCAACTCAGTTCTAAACTCTGCTGTAAGTCATCTTCTTGAAAAGTCTTAAAAATCAATGGGAACAAGGTCCCCTGACATCACTGTTCCTCTTTTTATTCAACTGCTTTTCCACACTACTTTTCTTATTCCTGTATTTCTCTTCAATTTTCAGTTTACTTTCACTGTCTCTGTTGTGATTATCCTCTTGTCCTTCCTGTGTGTTTGTGAATAAACAGTAAAAGCACAGTTCTTAAATGATCTTTGATAATGACAGTTTCAATTAACATGTATTAAGTGTCTGAAAATCCACAGAATCATATGACAAATAATTATTTATGTTTTTCCTAATGGGCTCTAGTCCTAGGTTTAATCAGGGACATACTTCCAAGTGTATGTGCTACTATTTAATCAGGAGGTAGTTGCTTACAGGATAGCAGACAGCAGCTATCAGAACAATTAATTATAGTCATTAAAAAAATTCCTTACATCACAATAGCACTTATAAATTAAAAAGCACAGAATAAAGAGCTTATCACAATACCATGGTATTCTTGCCTGAACATGTTAATATTTTGGTTTTGTGTAACTCTTGTCTACCTCTTTCATGGTGCAGGTCAATGTATGTTTTAAAAGCTGCTTTTTTTCCAGGATCTAATTGAGCTTTGCCTATGTAAGTGAGCTAGTACCTGATATAGACAGTCTGCAGAACGCAATTGCTTGAATTGCTTGTAAAGACTAAGGAGTCAGACATGACAAACTGCAGCTTGGAATATCTGGCAGCAAGCCTATTAGTGCTGAAAAGATGCAGAAATAAATTTCTTACATAACAAACACTCTTCATTTCTGTCATTGAACTCACTGTCCCAAAACCAAAGTTGAAGCTTTACTTTTTTTCCCCTGCACAATTTGTCAGAGGTTTACAAGTTAAATACATCATTTATTCTATATGAGATATAATTAACTAGTATTCCTACTGCTTCTTGAAGTAAGCTTCCTTTTCATTTGTTGGTTTCCTCAGCATGGGACCTCAGACCCTATTTCTTTCTGTAAGGCACTGCCTTTAGTTGAATTTTTGTCTCTGGATATATACAGCTCTTTAGTGACACAGATGAGATGGACTTTTATTCAAATCCACCACAGACTGGCTCAGGATACAAACAAATCAAGCCAAGAAATTGTATACTGGGAGGTTTGTGCTAGAAAATTGTTTTGTTTTCTTAGAAAAAGCTTTTTCTCAGCAGCAGTTGATAACCTATCAGTATATTCAAACTATGCATATAGAAGAGTACAACCCAAACTGCATCCCAATGGCAGTATGGTGATTTCATTAAAGAAAAACTAAGGCATTTCCAAGACACCCTGAGTGCCATTCATGTTCTAAGGTTAGCCTCTCCCATGACTAAACTGTAAGTCTCTAAAGTTCCATGTGCATTAAAGATTGGTTCTGGCTTTATGAGAATAAGGAGACATTAAAGTACTGACTGCACTGATTTGGAACACAGCACTGTTCTGTACAGTATGTAAATATAAGAACAGTTCCTGTTAATTCCAGTGCCTTATAGCTTTGTTGAGGTAAGGCCAAAGAACAGCCCTCAAAGATTTATGCAAAACATCAGCTAATCTCACAATATAACAAGAAGCTTGATTATGTATGAAGTATTTACATACTATTTTGCAAGCTTTAAGACTTTCACTTTTGAAATTATCAGTCCAGCATTTCAAAGATGTGTTCCAAGATCCTTCACAAACCTGAAGTAAAGAAGGCTAGATAATGATTGCATAATCCACCTGAAATATGTACACCTGCAGGGGAAATAGGTGGAGATTTTTATCTTGAAATATGAATATGTAACTTTATGAAATAGGAAATATGTAACTTTACTTACCCATTGCTTTTTCTAAAGAGGGAAAGAATGAGTAGAACTTAAGAATTCCTCTTCTGTGGGGAATATTGAGAGGAGAAATACTAGAAAGCCTTAGAGACATATTCAAATGAATTCTATAGCACTGTAGCAGTTCCTATAGCACTGTCTGATTCTTTGAAGATTCATGTCCACATTTACCCCTCCCTGACACAGTGTTTGTAATCTTAAATAGTTAATCTGTCAGCTTTTCACTCCAAATCTGATAATTAGCTGGATTCAGTAACCAGACAGAAATTTCAGCTATTGCACAACCAAATTAGTATGCTATAGACTTTTGAATATCAGATTAAACCAGCAACACAGTTTTATTATTTTGTGATGAAGGGCATTAGAGAGAACTGGAAAGGCTGCTATATACATGGGTATGAAACCAAATGTTGTGCCAGCTATGGAATGCAAAGTAGGACACATACTGAAACAAATTTGCTCAGCGTAAAATCCCAATGGCATCAATAAATTTATGTCCAGGTAAAACAGGAGGAAGATCTATGGCTAGATATTCTTATTTTTCCAATTTACCTATATAAAAAGAAAACAAACTCTAGTAGTTCTGGAGCAAGAGGCTATGCACTGGACCATACGGCTCCGCCGACTATGCCTGACCCTGTACAGGTCCAGTTCAGAGAAGTGTTCCAGCTCATCAATGCCTAATGAAAATGCAAGACTTACCACAGCATAATTAGCTGTCAGTTATTCACCCACCTGCAAAGAAGTCAGTGTGACAAGGGAATGAGCAGCTGTCTCACTGACAGCTGGAGTCACATCATAGCAAGAGATGCAGTTTGTCTCCAGGGGCTCAATTTCAGAGTCAGATCAGAGATAAGGAAGCTTCAGAGTCACATACAGAGGATATGTCAGTCTCTGTTAATAGTACATTCAGCTATAACACTTCCATTCATGCATGAACTCTTCATAAAGTGGGAGTGTTGTGGTTTAACCGCAGCTGGTAACTAAGCATCATATAGCCACTTGATCACACCCCCCAGTTGGGATGGGTGAGAGAATTGGAGGGGTAAAACAGAGAAAACTCATGCATTGAGATAAAACAATTTAAAAGTGAAAGCAAAAGCTGCACACAAAAGCAAAGCAAGAGAAAGAATTCATTCACTGCTTCCCATGGGCAGAGAGGTGTTTCATCCATCTTCAGGAGAGTAGGGCCCCATCACACATAGCAGTCACTTTAGAAGTCAAATGACATAACTCCCAATGTCCACCCTTCCTTATTTTTCCCCTAGCTTTATATGTTGAGCATGATGCCACATGGTGTGTAACATCCCTTGGATCAGTTGGGGTCAGCAGTCCCAGCCGCCTATTCTCGAAAGCAACAGAGTTTATTCTTGTTGATGTGAAGGCATGACCTTTGGGAAACAGTGAGTCAGCCAAGAAAGAAAGAGAGGTAGAAAGAGAAAATGAAAGGCAAAGAAGGCAACCCTCCAAAGAAGTCAGAGTGACAAGAAGCACCTGGGTTGGATGAATCACAAAGACCAGCAAAGGCTGGGGCCTGTGTGGCTGGGGAGCAGCCTTGCTGCCAGGTGCCTGGGGGTCCCAGGAGTCCATAAGGACTGGTTAGTGTTTAAGAAATTACTTTGAGAATCTCAGCAGCAGGGAGTTTCCTGTGTAGGAGGTGAAGCAAGCGGGCCAAATGACCAACCTTGCTGAAAAGGGCAGTCCTTGAAGAGCTCCAGAGGAAAAATATTTATACAGTCTCTGGAAGCAAGGTCAGATTCTGCAAGAATATGACAAAGGTGTGGATCACATATGAGGGGAGAAGACACAAAAGGCCAAAGCTCAGTTAGAGTTGTAGGTGGCCAGTGTTTTGTCTGACAACAGGGAGGGTTTTTCAGTATGGTAATAGCTAAAGGAGTTCCAAAGAAAAGATTGGAGCAATGCTTTTTGACAATTGTTACGTGAAAAAGAGGGATGAAACTTCAGAACCATATATTCATAGGTGGCTTGAGTTGGAAGGGACCTTAAAAATCATCTAGTTCTAAGCCTTCTGCCACTTTCCACTAGACCAGATTGCTCAGGGCCTGCTTGGCCTTGAACACTTCCAGGGATGGGGCATCCATAGCTCTTCTGAACAGCCTTTCAAGCACTTACCACACTCATGGCAGAGAATCTCTTCCTAACATCTGATCTAAACCCACTCTCTTTCAATTTAAAGCTATTCCCTTTTGTCCTATTTGCCCTTGACAAAAGTCCCTTTCCAGATCTCTTGTAGGCCCCCTTTAGGTACTGGAAGGGGCTACAATACCTCCCTGGAGCCTTCTCTTCTCCAAGCCTGTCTTCATAGGAGAGATGTTCAAAAAACAAACCAAACACCTCAACAAACAAACAAAAACCCACAAGACAAAGAAGCAAACAGACAAAAATAAAAACAAACAAGCAAACAAAAAAAAATACCAGAAAGAACCACAACAAACTAAAAAACCCCAGAAGTCTAGTGAATTAGAGATTTTCTTGGCTCAGTGCTCAGTAATGCTGATGGAAAATGGACTAGATGATCTTTAAGGTCTCTTGCAATCCAAACTATTCTACAGTCGTAGGAGTCTATAATTCTAGATTCAACTTTCAGAGTGATTTCAATAAAATATTAACCCTCTGGGAATAGATTACGATTCATTTAAAAACTAAAAGTCAAGTGAGAATCAGAAAATAAAACTGGTTAGAAAAAAAAGAAGAAAATTGTTAAACATTATAGCATCCATAAAACTAACTATTGTATTCTCAGTAGGTACTCTCCAGTTTTCCAATTTACTTTTTCGTTGAGTTCTTCAGCATGTAAGATTTAACACCATCTTAAAAAACAATATTATTTTAGGTTCCTACAACTGGTTTGTATTTTGATTCATTATCTGTATTCTAAGTATGCGTCAGTAGACTTTTAGCCAGCATAAAACATGGATTACCATATATGAAACCTACATTAAATCGTGTATTCATTGCAACAGGTTCATTTTATGTTTAAGTAGACACAGTCAACAGTGACCATTGTTAAAGGGCAGCCCAAGACAGTGAGTTACACTGAAAGCCATGTGCCAAATGAGGATATGTGTTCACAAAAATAATTCAGTGTTACATCAGCATTTTAGAAATTACAAATTTGCAAGATTTCACTAATTAGCCTGCCAAAATAAACTGCACTTTATCTTTCTCATCATTTGCTCTTCTCCAGCCTCCTAAAGAAATAACCTAATATTTTTTGATTAAATCCTTGATTCATTAGGATTATTTCCAGTTTTGTGGTGTGATAGCTTTGTATGTCAAGGAATGTGGTGAATGGAGTTACATGCAGCTGATGGCCGGTCCCTTGCAGTGTTCACCATGGCTCAGGCTTGGGGCCCAGACCTGTTTTATATCTTTATCAACAACCTGGACAAAGGGATTGAGCATCTCCTCAGCAAATTTGCAGATGACACCTCTTGGTGGGTGGAAGTGCTGATCTGCTGGAGGGCCGGAAGGCTCTACAGAGGGATCTGGACAGGCTGGATTCATGGGGTGAGGACAGCCATGTGAGATTTAACAAGGTCAAGTGCCAGGTCCTGCCCCTGGGTCATAACAAGCTCATGCAGTGCTGCAGACTGGGGAAAAGGTCCAGCAGAAAAGGACCTGGGCGTGCTGGTTGACAGCGCCTGAACATGAGCCAGCCGTGTGCCCAGGTGACCAAGAAGACCAGTGGCATCTTGGCCTGTACCAGCAATAGTGTGGCCAGCAGGAGCAGGGCAGTGATTGTCGCCTGTACTGGGCACTGGTGAGGTCACACCTTGAGTGCTGTGTCCTGTTCTGGGCCCATCACTAAAAGAAGGAATTTGAATTGGAGTGTGTCCAGAGAAAGGAAACAGAGCTGGTGAAGGGTCTGGAGCACAGATCTTGTGAGAAGCAGCCCAGGGAGTGAGAATTTAGTCTGGAGAAAGGGGCTCAAGGGAGGCCTCATCACTGAAATGTGAAGTTGTAGGAAGGTGGGGGTCAGTCTTTTCTCCTGAGTAACATGCAGGACAAGAAGTAAATGCAGGACAAGGGCTCAAGCTGCACCAGAGAAGGTTAGATTGGGTATTAGGAAAAATTTCTTTACCAGGAAGTTGGTCAAGCATTGGAACACGCTGCCCAGGGAAGGGGTTGAGTCACCATCCCTGATGTTATTTAAAAGACATGTAAATGTGGTACTTAGGGACATGTTTTATTGGTGGACTTCGCAGTGCTATGTTTGGTTCCATGATCTTAAATGTCTTTTGCAACTCAAATAATTATCTGGTCCTTCAATGCCAGAAGGCCCTTCTGGAACTGAATAGGGTAGGTATAATAAAATCAACCATGTCCCCTTTTCAAATTATGCTTGTAGAGCAAAAGGTAATTGACCAGACTTAAATATAAGGTTTTTTTTAATATTTTATGTCTTCACATTTGTCTTCAACAGACAGCATTTTAAAGAAGGATTTGGCTTGCCCCCTAAATTAAGAAGATGTTGCCAGTGTATGATACAATTGAAACATTCATATTCTGGCAATTTTCTGAATGTTTGTTTAATGTAAATATAAGAGAAAATGTCCTACTTAATGAGCATCATTTGCCTAGGCAGATGTGTCATTCTGCCCTTTAAAATCCCAGAAAGCAACCATCTGGCCTAAAATCCATGTTGTTTTGACTTTAAACTTGTTTGAGTTTTTTAAACACAACTGTCATGAAGTTATCTAGAGTGACTGATCAGGTCACACTCTTTTTCAGTCTTCTGTTCAGAAGAATTTTAACAGTATAAATCTGATTATGAGAAGAACTTCAAAATAGGGTGCAAATCCTATTAAATATCAAACACTAACATATTCTTTCAGATCACAGGGAACTGAAAATCAAATCCCATCGGATAAAGATGTGATTTTCCCATTAATACCCATTCCCTCATCCTATTCCCTCAAAATCACATGAATGAGCTTAAAAAAGTTGATCAGGAGTTAATGTTGTTGGGTTTTTTTCTTAATTGTGTGAAGAGAAAGAAAGGTGAATATTTAAATTAGGATGTCCTCAAAAAGTATTCTAACTATTCATTAGGAATTTAATTTTTCTTTCTGGCCTGCTATCAACCATAATAAAATTGGGAATTTACCATATTTTATTAGGAAAGCTATGGTAACATGACATCTTAGGTTTACCACCAAAATTTCTTAATCATTTCATGGTAAAACCAAAAATCTTCGAATTACACCATTGTTAAAAGCAAACAGACACACTCACTTGTTCTCTTTAGACTTATCTTTTTCCTCATTTGCATAATTTGACATTAAATACCAAATGCAGAAATAAACTCATTTTTCAGTCAGGCAGCATAAAATATTGGACTAAATTGTTGCAAATTTATTATATTTCTGAATATCTTGTCATGTGGAAACTTAGGTCAGTGAACTCCAGGCAAATTGAGCATCAATGCTGTTATTACAATATCAAGGTGTTAAACATATGTGCCAACAGTAACAATTCTTTCCTTAAATTTAATGTTCAATTGCCATAAGCTCCTTTCCATATCGTTGGTACTGTAACTGACTGTATAAATTCACATTGTTTCTCTTGCAAAATCCACTGCTCTTGGTGAGTTAAATCAAAATGCAATTTTTAAGAAGGTATTTCTTTTGGAAGAACATATTAAGCTTAAAACTTGTTGGTATTTTTTGGAGACTCTTTATTACAGTGTAACTTCATATAGAAAAAAAAATAACAAACTGCGAGAAGGACAACAAACATGAAGCGCTCCTGCTAGCTGTCTAGAGACATTTTGCAAGGCAGTAAATAAACCAGTGTTACTAAAATAGCAATTAAAGTATTACTTATATTTATGGCAAACTGTCCACTGTAAAAAAATAGAAAATCCCCAAAAATAATATAAAAAGAAAACTGCTGTTCATATATTTTAATATCTGGTGGGCAGATTTTCAAGGTATCTGGACAATTCAAAAGATGCAAAATGGTACATAGTAGAATTTTAATTGTATTGGAGATAAGATACCCACATGCTTTTAAAAAGCTATGCCTAAATACTGCTGCAAATTGACTCAACATGACTATTATGAGAGGTATGATATACAATTCTAAACTGAAAGACAGCTATACATTTGACTGAAATTAATGAGAATTTCCTTTTGCAAGAAACTTTTCCATAATTATCACTCATACTATCCTTAGACCTCTTTTCCTTTTTTTTTAATATCCAAAGTTAATTTCCATCAGAGATTCGCAGTCAGACACTGTTTATTGCAGTTTCTGGGGTGCCTGCCCCTCTGTAAAACTGGGAGACACTGGACCCCTTTGACAGGCAGCATCCAGAGAAAGGAAGAGCATGAAGCAGCTGCTCAGAGGACAAGCAATGATGGTGACCATATGGCTATGGAAGAGAAAGGACTGCTGGTGATTTGGTGCCATTTCTTTGGAAAATATTTAACTCAGCCTCCTCAAACCCTTGTGACCATGTGTATGTATATGACAGGAGAATCACCAAAGGAGAACACTGGCATCAGATAAAGCCTTCAGTGGAGGGAGAGTAACCACAGCATCAACATCAGCTCTGTTCAGGAGCTGTTGAATAGGAGGACCCATTTTGGGAGCGGGGGGGACGCTGAGAAAGAGGAGTTCGTGTTAATTGTAAGAGTTAGGGGTGAGAAACAAATTGGGGGAAGTAAACTCCACTACCACAGAAGAATTAAATGGCAATCAATAGGAAAAGAGGTGCAGCATTAAAAGAATTACTGCTTGGACGCAGGGCAAGCAGCACAGCAGATCAGAAGCAGCAGCTATGTTTGAGATACGGAGCAGCACGGCACGAGGACAGTGGGAGCACTGGAGAATGAACCAGAACATTCAGAGCCACCTTATCCATGACATGAGGCATTACCTAGACTGCAGCGAGGAATAGAGGACATGAGAGTCAGGAAAAGGAAAACAGTTCAAGGCTGGTGCTGTACAGAGCTCTACAGAAGAAGAGTGAGAGAGAAAACAGCATTAATTTTATTGATCATCAAAACCAAGTGGTGGGAGAAGAATGTAAAGCCTCAAGACAGCAGCAAGGGAGACCACAGCTCCTTGCTGTAGGCATTACGAAAGATGAGAATGATTGATCACAGTGTGACTAACACTGAGATCAAATGAGATGAATTGCAACTTTCAAGCAAGCAAAGAAAGCACTGGAGATACTCTTTTCTTGCTCTGGGATCGCAAGAAGAATTGAACGCTTGAGAGGGTCAATTCTAGCACCGAATTAATGTAAGAACAACAGCAGTGGAATAGCATTATAGTGCATTATGCAGGTTCACTTGCCTTGTTTTCATTGGCACATTTAATAAACTAGTGCAAATTCCAATTAATGAGTCAGATCAACAGCTCATCTCTGAACAAAGAATTTGTATCTTCTCTTTTTGGGTAAAGTCAAAGCCATTTCCAGGGGCTGTGTTTCCATGGCACTTTTAGCACCACTAAAAATTGCCTTGTGCAGTTAATATAATAGGTGATATTGCATAGCTCAGCAGGTAATTTTTACAGTTGTTGTTTCTTTAGATTCAGCATTATGGGTGAAAGGAAGGCAAAAAAAAAAGTAATGGCAAAAAAAATTAGTCTCTGGAAATAAAAATATCAATAAATAACAAATAGCCCCTAAGGCCATTTATTCTGAACAGATGAAAAATGTATCTGTGGCAAAGAGAATAGACCTTCCCTTCCCTTCCCCCTTCCCTTCCCTTCCCTTCCCTTCCCTTCCC
>JANPWX010018474.1:107920-186910 GCA_024734555.1 Trochalopteron elliotii | reverse complement strand
GGAGGGAGCAAGGGAAGGAGAGAGTGAGAGAGAGAAAAGAAGAAGAAGAAAGAAGAAGAAGGAGAAGAAGAAGAAAGGCGTGAATTTTTTGCTGAGTGCATCATGAAATGGAACCATCAGCTAGTGAGATTTAGTTCACTAAAAATAAAGAAACAGATGACAGAAGACTTCACAGAGGTAGTACCAGGACCTCAGAACGTAAGAAAGCTTTTGTTACCTGCTTCCACAAGCAATAGGTAACTCACAAATATGCAAGTATTTTGATGATGCTTTAGAGGACACTATCTGAAACTGTTGTCACAGTTCAGTCTTTCAGAGGTTGGTTTGTAAAAAGATGTCATATGCCTTTAATGCACCTTAGTTAACCCAAACATAATAATATTTTGTCCTGATTTTCAAGTCTTGACAATATCAAACTGTCCTGGTTTCAGCTAGGATAGAATTAATTTCTTCTCAGTAGCTGTTACAGTGCTATGTTTTGGATTGGAATAAGAATGGTGTTGGCAACACTGATGTTTTTGTGGGTTTGGTAAGTTGTGTTTATCCTAAGTCAAGGATTTTGTTTTGGTTTGGTTTGGTTTTGGTTTCGGTTTCGGTTTTATCCTATGTTCTTCCAGTGAGGAAGTACACAGAAGAAGCTGGGACAGATGACCTGAACTAATCAAAGGGATTTCCACACCTTAGAAGGTTCAGCCTGGTATACAAAATGGGGGGAGTTACCCAGAAACGTGGGCTATCTAGGTTTGGGAAGGGGAGTCTGGCATGGGTCAATGGGCAATTAACAGTTGTGAATAATTTATTTTCCTTTCTTATATCATTATTATTATTTACCTGTATTATTGTATTTTACTTAATTTTTAATTATTAAAAAGTTCTTATCTCAATATGCAAGTTTTGCTTTTCCTTCTATTCCCACCAGGATGAGAATAGAGGGAAGGCTGAGTTAACAGCTGCATGGTGCTTAATATTCAGCCTTTTTAAAACCACAGCACAAACTTTTCTTCTTTTTGGTAGAAATACATTTTGCATTGAAAGAAAAGCAAGAAAATTATAGAAAATTTCTGACCAGTATGATAATAAGTCAGGCTAGGATTACTGATTTGCTTTTTTTTTTAATGTTTGGGGGTTGGGATTTTTTTGGTACAAAAATAAAATATAATTAAATTATTTCTCTACATGAGTATCTAATTCTTTTCAGTCAATTGCACTCTTCTGTTCCCATACACGTAAGCATCTATATGTCATTGCCTTATTCCCCTGATGCCACAACCACCTGCCTCTGCAGGACTGAACTACCAGTAGTGTTAAATGCTTTAATACAGTTTCTCAAATTACAGTGTAAAGATTCTCTAGCGTGGCATTTACCACATGACTAGGTCATTATCAGAATTTCCATCAAATCCCTTTGCACCACTGTTTTCTTACAATTTCCATTTTCAAGACTGGTATAAATGGTATAAAATAAAATGCAATATAATAAAGTTTAAAAAATGAAATAATAATAACAAACAACGAAGGAAGAGGATAAGTTATAGACAATAATAAAAGGAGTGATTAATAGGGGCAGTGATTCATAATGCTATGTTTTAGTGGTTTTACTGTGTAGAAGAAAAACACCATAATTACATTAGCAGCAAACTCAAAATATTTTAGAATCTTTTAGAAGAGTAATATCCAAACACCAAAAACACGTAATGCTGCTCAGCTTAAAGTACTTCTGAGTATAAATTAAGCAGAAAGATCAGGAGGCTGCAAGAATTGTCATGTGCCCGTCATCAGAACAGCCTTGTCCCTCTAAATAGTAACCAACACTACCACAGGACAACAGGCAGCCAAAAAAACCGTAGGAGCCCTCTGAAATGACAGCTGTGTAGGACTGTGTCATTGGCACTGTTAAGAAGCAATTAAAAGTTCTAAAGGATAACATCCTTGTTGTTAAACCTTATTTCACCATCCTCCTGATTCCCCATGGTCATTAAACACCATTATCATGCTTGCAATTTAATGCTTGTACCAAACTGCTTACAGGCATAAGATCTTAGAACACTTTATGCTTACTCTTACCAGGGCTGCTGAGGATAGGCACAACTTGACCAGAAATAGGTACTTCTTAATGTTAAAAATGGGCAGAAATAAAAAACATATAGGAGACTACAGTAGAACAGATAGGGTTCATCCTGCAGATGTTTCTGTCACTCTTTAATGCTCAGGGATCATCCATTGCTGGAGACAGAGCACCAAGCTCATGGGAAAATGAAGAGATCCTGTTTGTCAGCAGTGATGTTCATTTTCAGTTCTACCCCTGTGTATAGATGACATTATCATATTACTTGGGCTCTGTGCTTGTATCTCATGTCACTGAAACAATTGAATTACAGCTTTATGATACAGTTGGATGAATAATGTTCTAAATGCAACAGATACATATTTATTACTCAATATTTAAGCCTTTTAGCAACTGATGCTTAAATAACCTTCAAGTAATTGGCTAATTCAATCAAAATTCAATTTTTATTTGAAGAGTTTAAAACCTTTTGCTTGGCCTGGTTTTGTTTCAATTATTATACCTTAACTCATTTTCACATTTATTTTATTCCTCATTAACTTTGTGCCTTCGTCTCCTGTGACATAATGAAAGCGTCACAACAGCAAACTTCACTGTTTCTTTCCTCGTTTTCCAGTAAAGATAAAATCAATAGCTCTAGTTCCACGCTTTGCCATAAGCTCCCTACACTGCCACCAAAGTAGACCAGTAAAGGGAGTGTAACTATGGTTGGCTATATATAGTTTTAGAGACTTGTCCCTTGTGACAAGGCATTAGAGCTGTTTTTAAATTACCTCGGCTTTGGGGCCAACCAAGCAGCAGTAGCCTGGTCTTTGAGATGGGTGAGTGGCTCCTCCTCCACAGTTAGGCTACCTTTTCCACCTGAGCTGGGTAGTCCTTACACATGGTTGTCTTTATACAATGCTCACATAAGCATCACAGAGTTACTTCTGGCCCTACTTGATTTTGGGCTTCTATGGGAACAAGTTTAGTCTGACTTCAAGCTCATTTCTCATAGCTTTTTTCTGGTGATACCTTTGTTGGGGAGTTGGAAGCCAATGGCAGAGAAAAGGGTGGTGACAAAAGTCATTAAAAATATGTGACTCCATTATCCACACTGCTCTCTACAATGTTAATAGCCTGCATCCTGATGTAACAAAAGTGACATCTGTCCTCACTTGTCTTGAAAGGACAGCAGGCTCCTAAACACAAGACATTGAAAATTTTGTATTTATTCTTTTTTTCAGATTGTAAAAGCTCCTGAGTGCCAACACATGCACCACTGTGTTAGCTAACACTGTTAGCAAGTATATGTTCTCTTTGAGCAGAGCAACTCAGTTCAAACATGCTTCTTCTGGGGAGCTCAGGAGCATCTCTAGATCAGAGTGCAATGATGTACATCCAACCAGACTTTCAGTAAGAATACTCTGGTATGACTGCCTGAGTCACACCCCTGCCTGACCTTTCCTACACTCATCTAACATGTCCCTAAATCATGATCATGACAATCCCCTATGTACCCCTTCTTCAAGGGTTTTGTGATTGGACCCCAGCCACACAGGTTTGAGAAGTGGTTCTCAGGAACAACAAAAGTTTTCATGACTCAAAAAAGCAATGTATTATTCTACTGCAAACTAGGAAACCTTACTTATTAAAAAGCAAAACTCTGAACAACTTAATCCAACAGGGATGAAGCAAAGTATTGCTTTACAAACCACCCCACTGACCATGCCAAGCAGATTTTTTCTCTAAGCATTGCTCCCAGGCAGAGCAGTGGCATGCAACATTTGCATCAAGCTCTGTGCCTTTCCTAATCAGTGTCTTTATCTTACCCTTCAAACCCTGGCTGACAGTTGTTTTCTGCCTGTAGTCTCTCTGTAGAAGCAACAGGCTTCTATCTCCTCCCTGGAAATTCCCCTGCTTGTCTCTTAATAAAACCATCTCAGCCGCTCACAGCAGCTCTTCTGGGTTTGCCCAACAGCAGCAATTGTCCTTCCTCTGAAGGAGCTTAACTGAGCTGCTCTTTTTGTAAAGGCATACAGCATGTTGCAAAGGATGAGCAAACAAAGGAGAAAAATGAGCTACACCAGAGATAGCCAGGTACCACAGAGACAGCCACCTCATCTAACTGAGATGGGGTGAACCCCGCAGATCCCAGTAGAATATCTCCTTATAGCATATAAATATTTCAAATACAGGTGTCAAGAGGAACATGCCAAACTCTGTTTAGTGGTGCCCAGAAGCACGACAAGAAGCTATTGCCACAGCCTAAGCAAGAAGAAGTTCCACTTCAACAGGAGGAAGAACTTCTTTACACAGAGAGAGCAGCAGATCACTGGAACAGGCTGCTCAGAGAAGTTATGGAGGCTCCCTGTCTGGAGGCATTTGAAATCCATGTGCACAGGTTCCACTGTAACCTGCTCTAGGTGAGCCTAGAGCCTTTGCCAGGGGTATTGGACTGGATGGTCTCCAGACGTTCCTTCCAAAAGTAACAAGTGATTCTGTGAATACTGGGGCAAATGGAAGTGCTCTACAACCTCAACAAGGTTATAGATGATACCAAGTCATGGGGTGTGACTGTCACAACTGAGGGACAGGATGTCAGCCAGAGGAAGGGCATACCAGAAGGACCTGGACAAGGTGGAGAAGTGGATCCATGCGAATCTCATGACATTTCAACAATGACACGGTGCTGCATCTGCATCAGAACAACCCTTGCTATCTACACAGGCTGGGGATGAACAGATGAAGACCAGCCCTGTGAGAAGGACTTGGGAGTGCTGGTGGATGAGAGGCTGGACATGACCCAGCCATGAGCACTCCCAGCCCAGAAAGCCAAACGTGTCCTGAGCTGCATCCAAAGCAGTGTGGGCAGCAGGGGAGGGAGGGGATTCTGCCCCTCTGCTCTGCTCTGGTCAGACCTCACCTGAAACCCTGCATCCTTCTCTGGGCCCCCAGCACAGGAAGGACATTAACCCAAAGCAGTAAGTCAAGAAGAAACTCTGAGGTATCTGAAGCACCTCTCTTATGAAAACATGCTGAGAGAATTAGAATTGTTCAGCCTGGAGAAGAGAAAGCTCCAGGAACAACTTATTTAAGCCTTTCAGTACTTATAAGGGGCTTATAAGAAAGAGGAGGACAAATTCTTAATAGGACCTGTAGCAATAAGACCAATGGTAATGGTAATGGTTTTAACAAAAGAGGGTAGGTTCAGACTAGAGATAAAGAAGAAATTTTTTACAGTAAGTGTGGTGCCACAAAGAAATGGGTTGTCCAGAAAGGTGGTACATGCTCCATCCCTACAAAAATTTAAGGTCAGGTAGGATGGTGCTTTAACAATCTGATCTGGTGGAAGATGTCCCAGCTCATTTCATGGGTATTGGACTAGATGACCTTTAGTGTCCCTTCCAACTGAAGCCATTTTATGATTATATGTTTCTGTGAAATTAGGCTCTTAATCAATCATCTTAATCAGAATTCTTTCAATGGCTGTCAAAAAAACAGAGACATCTTCTCTATGGTTGTGACATGAAGGTGTATTTTCACTGTCAAAGGGAGCAGTAGGACATGTTAGTCTGTTGTTTGGGACCTTTGAGTTGAATGTGTAAAGTTCAAAAGCTGAATTCACTCCACTGTATCAGTGTGCCATATTCTCTTTTGAATACAGAATTATTAAAATTTGCATAAATAAAATCAAAGAAGGAAAAGTTCCAACTCCAATCACTGGCAATGTTTGCTCGCAAACCTTTTTTGCCTTTAAAGGCATTCCTTTTCATAATATAGAAAATAGGTTCTGCTTTACTATTGATGTACTGTTTTCTGTTCAAAAAGCTAGAAGTTACACAAAGAGTCTCAAAATTATCATTGAAATACAGAGTACTTCAAATGTGGTTGGAGGCTAACAGAGATTCATTAACAGTTCAGGTAAAACTAGAGATATTTTAACAGTAGCAAATAAATTCACTGGTTTTAAAATGAGCTCATATTTACTTGATTTTCGTGATTAAGAAAAGGAAATTTCTTACCTGATTCTGAAGATTTCAGTGGAACAAAGCTATGAAGGAAACCCATACTCTCTCTTGTTAAAAATACTGTGATAAATCCCAGCAAGCTGGAATCATTGAAAGTCTCAGTGCTTCTGTGCTGAGTGTCATTCCAGTGCCATTTTGTGAAAGACTGCTCTCAGAGAAGGAGAAGATAATAAATGGAAAGGATCTTTTTTAGAAAGGGGAAAGATGAAATTTCTTTAATCAGGAAATATTAAATATTTAGTCTTTAATCTGGAACTTTATCTAGGTGTATTTCAAGAAAAAAAAAAAAACACCCAAGATTTGTAGCACATTTTATGAGCCATACCTAAGGAGAATAGGCTTACCTAAGCCCACCAGGTTCAGGAGAATTCATATATTTCTGCAGTTAACTTGTTGATATCCAGGCATTCAGTCTTACCTCTTTCTGTTGTAGGACTTTCTATTTCATTCAGTGCCAAGTTTTATCACTCCAAGCTTTGACTCATCATCCCATTTCACACAGATGAAGGAACAGGTTCCTGTGTTGTCCTTTCCCAGGGGGCTCAGCCACTTGCACTGCTGGGAGCAGCAGCCAAGTGTAGAATTGGCCATGCACAGAGGAGAGACATCACTGCAGCGAAAAGCCAGGGTGGTCTCTGCATGTGCAGCATCCTTCTGCTTTCTCTCCATTGCCTTTGCTGCTTCTGACTGCAACAAAAGAGAAGAACTGCACAGCTCAGGTACAAGAGAGCTGACCCTTTTTTTAGGCCTTGCTTTCTAAGGTAATAAAATCAGAACTAGCCCTAATGAAAAACTACTTCTCTAAACCTTTTTAGAGTTGAGAATAACCTTTCCAGTAACCTGGACAGATTGTGAGTCAGAGCTTTTACTGCCAAGTTCAGGATGTAATGGACCTACAAACCAATCTGAGTACAGACATGAGACTGCTTAAAGAAATTACACAATCTAGAGCAATGGAATGCCCACATTTTTCAAATACAGAATTATGCAGGGTGAGAGCAGGGTACAAAATAACTGTTAGTTAGAGCTTTTTTGTTTCTAAATGAATTTTATTGACTTTTTCAAATGTTATCCTCTTACTATTGCCACTTTTTTGTTCTTTCTGTCCTTTATCCATTAAATGGTTTCTTCTGATATTACAACACTGATTTACAGTTGATAATTATCTTGGTTTAATGGGTCTAAGGTCTCTTGGTTTAGTGTTTGTCATTAACAGAGTGTGTCTGTACAATGTGCCTTTGGCTGAAAACAGGTTTATCACCCCATAAAAATGTCCTCAGCTAAATAAAAAATAATTTCACCTTGCCCCATTCTCTTATGATTCCAGTTTTATTAATTTGGGGTGGATATCTATCTTCCAGAAGGAAGAGAGGTTGCTGTCACAAAACCTTTAGGTCTTCCTGTAGCTACCGTATAATCATTTATAAAATATATTTGCCCACAGTGACCCACTAGTGACCTAGTACAACTTATGATTAAAGCCAGGATTGTTGAGTGAGCTTGCATGACAAGATTGCTGAGAGAATTTGCCTTTTGACATGAAAGTAAGGTCCCTTTTATACATTCTTGTCAAGGTTATCTAAAAGAACAGAAGAACAAGCACAACATTCACTCCCAAAAGGAAGGAAGAATACAGAGGAAGATGCATGAATGTGTGTGTCTCTGTCTGTGTTTGGGTCACAGTGTGTATGAGGACAACGTTACAAAAAATCTTAGTCCTTTTTTTTCCTACTAAGAAAACACTACTAAATCCAATCCAGATTTATACTGCAAGATGGAACAAGTTGGTCTAAAATGAATGCCAATAAAAGAAATAATCTGAGCCAGATAATCAGGTCATTCTAAACTCCATCCTGCCTGTACTGTCAGGTCTTTGAACTAACTTACGTGAGCTACAGATAAGATCAAATTGCCTACTGCAGGACTGATTGCCAGCTTCTTCAAGGCTCTGAAAAAAAACCCAAGACTCACAATCATTCCATAAAATTAACACTTTATTCTCACCTCTATCTAATTTCCATGATCTTTAGGATTTTTTTAATCACAGTATGGTGCTATAGCAGCTGTTGTAGATCCCAAGAGTCTCCAAGTTCCTGGCAGTCACTGTGAACTGAGGCTATCAGATAAAGTGTAGCAATTAGTATATCACTGCATGTAGGGGTATGGTCTACGTCCTCTGTTGTGGCTACTGTAGTGCACAGGTTGCTTAATGGATCAGCTTTTTGCTCTCCTTCTTCCAAGGACTGTTGTCCACAAAGGTTCTGTGCATCTGAGGAATTTTCTAGGTCAGATTTGAAAGATGTCTATATCAGGCCAGATATTGTCCAGCTAATAACTTGCCCACTGAAAAGTAATTCCAATTCTTTTTCCCAAGTATGGAAATACTTTGATTTCTTTTTCAAGCTCAATATCAATGAAAACATTTAAAGTGCCTTTCTTCTTAAGTTAGGATTTTCCCTCTATGCACAAAATTATACCTAAAAGCAAAGCTGAATTGCCATGTTAATAGTAACACTGCCTGGTTATATTGCTGTGATTAATATTTGTGGAGCCAGGCCAAATACAACTTGTCTTATGCTGGAATTTAAAAAAAAAAAAAAAAAAAAAAAAAACCACATGAATTTGACAGAAATGAAATGATGGTGCCATTTTTAATCAAACTTCCATAACTTTTTTCTGTTGCTCCTATGAAATTTTCCTAGTTCAAAAAATGTCCTGGATAGTTTGTTGGCTGAAATATTTTGTTTCAAAAAAAGATTTCTGAGGAAAAGTTAAAATCAGCTACTCATTAAGAAAATAGTTATTTACAAAGCAGATAGCTGATTTTAACAGCAGTATCTATGCCTTCCAAGCACCCAAAAAAAGGACATTACAATTGCTCCCTTGGTCAGAGATGTCCTGAGTAAATCAAATGTGTTTCAGATGAGGACAGTCTTATTCTCCATAAATATCTAGGAAAAATATCTGTGAGAGTGTCTTTGGAGTATTTATACAAAAATTGGCATAAATATGCACTGAGATTTTCCCTCCGAGCTCATAAAAAAAGCTATAGTAGATGAAGTCTTTAAAGGAATTATTTTATGAGTGATAAGTAAATGAAATAAAACCATGACTACCTGTGAACAATTCAAACAGAAGCATGCAATATAATTAATATATGAAGTCTTTTTGGAGTTTATTAGCTTTTTGGTTTCTTCAGCCCATTGCAGGAAATGCAGGACTCAGTACAGAAACTATAACCTCTAGTTTCTATAGACCCAGCCTGTGCGACACAAGAAAGACTTTGTTTCATAAAGCTCAATCATGATACCATCCTTATGTGCTAGCTTACTACCTCCTGATGGATTTATGGAATTTCTTTACACACTACGAACAATAAAAACAGTAACTTCCTCATTTGGACAGCTAGAGCAAGATACTTGTCTGTTCTGTCCCTTTCGTTCGAAATCCACTCAACTTTCATATTATTTAAAAGCAAAAGAGTTATTTTGCAGGAAAAGAGAGAAAAAAATAAATCTATTAAATCTATTTCTAGTTCAGAAAGTATTAAATATTCTTGGGTTCCAAAATACTCTATTTTTATTAAAGAAAAGCATATGCTTGGCTTTTTTCAAGTTGTTACTATTGTCGACATATGTATATGTCAGTTAACTAACCTGACATATACAGCAAAAAACAATTCACCAAGATACATGTTCAGCCAAGCTTGTGCCTGGCTTTGGAATAATTCCATCAAAACTTGGGTAAAAGTTTCAGTTAAAAAATTGGCCCTCTGAATACATGTTTCTAGCAAAACTGCATTTTTAACATGGAGTAGGAGATGGCTTGATATCATGAAATCCTTGGTCATTGAATATTTGTTTACAGACCAGACAAATATGGATAAGCCAACCAAGCATAATTTATGCCAGCTTCTGATATAAGGTAGAAACGTATGATTAACAGATATTTGAAAAAACAGTGTGCAAGAAAATGAAAGCAAGTACACTTTGGTTACACAGAGAACAGGGCACAGCATCATTTCATGACATGCAGCACACCTACCGCTGTACGGAAAGACTACTCAAATATGGTATTGTCCAATGGAACACGACAGACCAACACAAAGGGGCACTTCAGTGTCACACTTTTTAGTTCAACAGTATGTCAGGGTAAACCAATCCTTCCTTACAATGAGGAAATAAATTTGTACTCAAAGATTTAGAATTGAGTATAAATTATTCAGATTTTAGAACAGGAAGATCCATCTACTGGCCATATGAGAGCTTCCTTCTGTATTGGGTCCTGGGACAACAGAAGTTTTGCTGTATTTTCTATTTTTCACAATGCAGTGGTCATGTACAGATCATTAACACCTTTGATTTACTTAAACAGACATAATTTAGTGATAGTTCATGTGCGTGATTTGATCCTACATCCCATGAAGCCAGCAATCTTTTCTCCATTTTTCCCAACAATCCTACCAGTCTTGACATTCAGAAGAATGGACAGAGGTGTAAGAGGTAGATGACGTATTAATTTTAAAAAAATTATTAGAAATATATTGAAAAATTTAGTTAAAATTCAGCTCATTATTTTTTTATCTTGGTGCCCATTAGAGCTTTGCCATAGTGTAGGTACATATCACAGAAAACACAACAGCTGAGAAGACTAACATTGCAACATTATGGCCCAATGTTAAACTCAGTCAAAGACGAAAAGCAAACTGTAGTGACATTTGTTTACAGTCATTTCAAAAGCACTGAGACAATAGTCTAAAAGGTAAAAAAAGGGCAAGTTTTTTCCTCCCACTTTCCTACCAATTCACTGTGCTAATAGGAATTTAAAATTATGAAGGGGATAAGAATTGAGTAGAAGAAAAACAAATTTTCCACTCTGCTAAACTCTTTGGACTGGCCTGCAGGAAACCCTCATTTTACTTCAGTTTCTGCTACCAGTAGTAAGCAATCCTAATTATTTTCACATATGCATCAAGGAGAAAGTATATTTATTGTATTTATTAAATAAGTAAAAATTACAAATAATTAAAATTATAAAGATACCGTTATCAAAGTCATTACTTAATTAATATTAAAATCCTTTTATTTAAAAGTATTTTGTAAAACAACTCCCTTATGTTTCCTTTGGGTACCATACACTGGTATCAAAATGCTTCCTAGTTGTATATTCATGGCAGAAAAGTCTGCCCTTCAAATATTTTCTTAGGCAAACCTCTCACTGAAATCAGCAAGCTATGCTTATTTGTGTTTTAGTTCAATTTCACTAGATTTTGGTTACTCCATCTCATACAACACAAATCATGGGATGTTTTACTTCTTTCTTTTAGACTTAGGGACATGGAAATGTCATGCAATGATCAAGAATTAGCCAAGTTTTGTGCATTGATTTATTTTGAGTTATTTGTCTGGACCTGATATAACCTAGAAATTCTGGCTTTAAATTAATTTAGGAAAACTATTTTTAGGTGAAAACAAAGAAATTAATGTTTAAAAAGTCATGTTTTTTGCAACAAATTCCAGTTTGGTATCATGAACATATATTTCTTCAATATTTTTGAATCAATAAATTCCACCAAGCAGTTGGCTCCACAAAAATGTTGCTGAGTGAACATTTTGTCTCTGTTTCATGAACTGTGCACCCTGCTCATTGCATATTCTGGGAAGGTTTTGATGCCCTGAAGTGATGTGTTTTTCAGTGACACATCGGCGTGTCAGTGGATACACCACAGAATATATGTGGAAATTCTGACAGACTCCTAAATATAGCAGATGCCATTTACACTGCATTCATGTTCTCTGAGTATCTAAAATAATCAAAGGAATAAAATAAATATACTTGAGACATTTTTCTAAAGGACCTGCAAAGGCTTTCAGAGAACATGGACAGTTTCTGAATGAATCAGGAGAAAATTTTTACTGAAGTAAACTTTTACTTCTACAAGACATCCAATTTTTGCATAAAATATGGGTACTAAAGGAAATAGTGTACTTCAGATAAAATCTAATTCTAAAGAGGCAAGGGAAGGCCTGTAATGGAATTCTCTTCATCTGGAAAGTGTATATTTCTTCAAGGTGAGATTAGACCTCAAAATAATACACTGCACATAACTGTACTTAATGAGTAGTTTCCTATCAAAACTGATAAATTGTTGGAACTCTTTCTTGTTGCAATGCACGATTGATGCTTTCTAAATTTTATATGTATTTTATTTATTTTGTGTTGGTATGTTCCTTCCCAAATCCCCTCACCCATTCCCAAACCCCCATGGTGTCTCCCAGAGGAGATCCCCTTGTCAATCACCCTGGTAACCTGAGGGGAGATCATCTCCCATCCAACCAGGTGTCCAACACCTGCCCCTTCAATTGTTCTGTTAAGTGCCCCTGTCCTGGAACACCCAACCCCTTTCCATCCATTGGCCCAAATTCTCCAGCTGCCCCAGGCTGTGTCCTGGGGTACAAAAAGAAGAAGGACAGGCCAGACTGTGCTATTTGCACGTGGAGCTGCACCAATAAACACCTTCCAAACCCACAGCATAGCCCACTCTTCATTTCCAAGCCTTATCCATGCTCAGCCAGCTGATCTGAGGAACCCACACAAACTGTCTCAGCTGGTCTGGGGTTTACTGCTTAGCCAGTAAAGCAGCCCCCAAGGAAAAACCACCTGCACTTTCTTAGTTTCTGAATACAGATTTGTTGAGGATTTAGGTGATAACAGAAGATTAATGTATGCTACATAGGTCATCTGAAATCTAGTTCTTCAGTATGATATAAAACAATTTATATTTTCTATCGCAGCCAAAAGGTGTTACCTGTTTTTCACTTGAACTGAGATATTAGACGTCATTCATAGAATGTGCTTCTCTTGTAGATGTCCAGAATTTTTGTATGACAATTTATGCTTATGATAACGTGCTATGAATCATCAGCTGAATTACAGATCCCAGGAGAATGAGTAAATAGCTGTGGGGGCCTGGCTGCCAAATGTGGTGAAAATGCCACAGTGGGGGACTTAGGTTTATGTTTTAATAAACCTCTACAGTTGAGTGTAGAAATACATTCGAGTTTCTAGTTATTTTTAATAGAATCTTTGACTGTTCCAGACAATAAGTTGTAGTTACTCTTTTATTCTTAATTCCCATTCTCTTCATCTGCTATGCCACTGGGATGGACAATACAAGACTGACTTCAGTGACAAATTGGATTATTTGTATTGTGGGTTTTTGTTGTTGTTCCGTAAACCTGAACTCTTTTCTTCCTCAATGAAAATCTCTACAAATGCTGATGATTTTTTGTCTAACACATGAATTTAGTTTCTTAAGTTATGTCATGAAAACTTCCTGGAATTGATTCTTGGAATGTGACTCACTGAAACCAAGCAATTGCTGCACTGCTGTGTTGCACATTTCACATCTAGACAGGTCATGGAAATACTTGTGCCACTTGCGTTGTGGAGTCCCTCTAATGAGAAATCCCCTAGTACAGCATTCAATTGCCTTGCAAATTTAAACAAGGGCTTTCACAGAAAATTGCCTTCCTTACTAATTTTTATCAGTTCTGACTTTCAAATTCAGTGAATTGTTCCTGTGTTGATCAGTCTGAGCACTTAACCCCTTTTATAAAATACAGCATTTATGCATACACCACATGCCAAACAATGTTGTAAGAGGATTCACTTTACAAATTATTAGCTATGTGTTTATCCACAGAAATTTGAATAGCAGCAGAAAATATCTGAATGCAAATGTTCAGGACTCCCTGTAATATAGGCCTGTTCTGGGCTTATTTAAATCCAAAGACTTAAAGGACTTTCGATTTGCTTGTTACATATAAAAACTGGGAGGAATTCATCCTGTACTTTATCTACTTTGACAAACCAAGTAGTGTCCATACCACCCATTCACAGTCTCATGAAGCCAACAAAACAAGAATTAAGCAGCATTTTACCATGTTCTTACTGCACAGACTGGCTTTTGGATATTAGACAATTTTTCTTGCCCACCAGACAATCATCAGAAACTAGACATATTTTCATATTGTTCTACAATTTGTATATGACATTAGACCCTCTTTTTCTGCCACTAATACTTGGGGCTCAAAGAGGAAGTTTAGCCATTTCATCACTTTCTTCAGGGGAAAGAGTCTTATCACCAAGACTAGCAGATTCAAAAGATTAATTATTTGAATGGGACATGGTTATTTTACTTTGCCTTTTGTACTTCATAATTTCTTCAGCTTATAATTTTTCAAATTTATTTGTTCCTGGAGTGTGTGGTTCTGCAGCTGCCAACAATGAAAGCTTTCACTTTTCAACAATCACAAAACAAGGTTCCTGTTAACACCTCCAAGTAAAGGAAAGAAAATCTTTCATGTACAAAAGTTTTCGTATGTTTAGTCAGATAGCTCTTTCTTATCAAAAAAAGACAAAGCTGAGAGGAAAGTGCAGGATCTTTATAATCACATTAATGCTTCTGCTGAGAAGTGGTTCTGGTACAATAACTGTGAATTATCAGTTGTTCTGTACTTCCATTTTCATTCTAGTTTTCTCACCTCTTTTCTGTTATTCTACTTTGATTGTGTGTTCTCCTCATAATGTCATGAATCCATATCTATATTTATATCTTTCATTTCCTTATTTATTCTCCAAACCTGAAATATATGAGTGGCTTGGTAAAGAAAGTTAACAGAAGCAATGTTCTCTGCACTGTAAAATTGAACAATGTATTTGAGATCAATTGTAGATTTTTACTGATTGTTATAAGGCTTCAAAACCTGATGAATAGTGTGTAAAACTTATCAATAGAAAACAAGAAAATCTGAGCAAATATTTCCCATGGCTTTAGTGTTTGAAAATCTTGAATACTCAATGCCTTCTGCAATCTGCAATTTTTTTCTAAATAGTTTTTTCCATCCAAACCAAAAAAGTTGGCCACAACTTCCAGGTTTTCCATGTATTTCCTTCTGGTGTCTGTGTCACCCACACACCAGATACTTTCAGTGTCCGTATGACTCAGCTTCCAAAGTAACTTGATCTCACTGTACCATTCTCATTTGCTTTACTAATCACATTTCTAAATTCTGCTTATATTGCATATTTATGTGCAACTGATATACTGACTAGTACAGAAATCTTCCTGTCACCTATTTTAAGAAGGTTTATGGCCTTGAAACAGGAACTGAGAAAAATATAAAAGGCAGTGCATTCCTCTTCTTTGCCTTTCCTAAAATGGCAACAGTGCATTTCAGTTTTAGCATATACATGCCTTTGCCATTTACCTAAATTTATGTAAAACATATTTAATTATTTACCAACCTCTTAGTTTTTGGCACAATTTTTTGACACATTTAAGAAAATCATGAAAATATATTTTTAGTCCTAGCTAATAAACCAGTTGTCTTTTTGCCAACAAATATCTCCCAGTACTAATAATTTGGTGACTTACTAAAATGCATTTTCAAAAGCTTGTTATAGCATATCCTCACATACTGTCTCAGGGCAAGTTTGCTCCACCTTTATCAGAATTTTTTAGAATTGCACAAATTTATACACTGGAGCACATGTCCAGGTGAGATTGTGATGTGAAAACTGATGTGGCCAAGATACCAAAATATATACATATTTCAGCACTTTGCTGCAAAACTCTACAAAGTCAGGGTGGCTAGGACAAGTACCCAAAATTTTAAATCCATTACGCGCAGTAAATTCCAGATTATTGAATAAAGAAAGAACATTAATTTTGAAGTAATATTAATATTTGAAGTCCACGAAAGAAAAAAAAAACTATTCTGACATCAAATAGAGTATTTTGATCTTGTCAACTCCAACTTTCATGTGTGTCAAACTTTGTGGCAGCATACAGTAAAAGCTATAATCTTGAAGGGAAAATCACCTCTCATGTGAGGGTCTAATTGTTCCATTGCAATCATCTCGGTCATTCACCTGACTTTCAGTGTGATAAGTGTATGCTTGGAATGAGCAGTCTATATATTTAGGAAAAAAAACATCCTGGGATTTTGAGAAATATCATGTTTAAATTGGAAAGAGTTCTGATGCTTCATGATATGTCAACAATTTTACAGGTTAAACAAAGAATACAAGAAGTTTTTAACTGTGTGGTTGGGAAGCTGAGTCTTTAGGATTCTGCACAAAGGATAACAGAATATTTTAGAAAGTAGCTTTGGAAAAAATCTAATGCAACTCTGGAGTTAAAACAGGATTGACTTTAAAGTGTGATCTAACAATCTGTGTTGTTCAGCTGAGCCCTGTGATTCTTCAGTCTCCCTGTGAATCCCCGGTACTCCAGCAGAAAAATCTAAATAGCTGCTAAATGGGTTTGGACTACCAGGAAAAAAAAAGAAAAGAAAAAAAAAAAAAAAAAGAGTGGTGATCTCATCTCTGAGGACTGGAGAAACAAAATAATCATCCATTAATGATGTGAAGTTTCGGATAACTTCCAAATGTGACTGTAAGTAGTAACAGAGCATTTTTAAGTGGCAAACTAGATATGGTCATGGCTGAAATGTTTCTGTTCATTTCTACTCACCTATATTTGCGGATTTCACAAAATCCAAGACAGACAGCTCATTCAAAACCTCAAAACTGTAATTTTTCTCCTGGTTAATCTGTTTTTTTTTAAAGGCAGTTTGAGAGTAAGCCTTTGAATCTGAGTAATTCTATTCATTTCATATGGCAAACCTCAAAACCAGTCTTCATCTTCTCTTGAAAAACATCTTCTCTTGAAAGGACCAACCCTTTTGGGTTTGGCCCACAGGTTACCTGTGAATTCATTGTCATAGCTGTGTTTCAAACTGTTATAATTAATGTAGAAAACTGGTTTAGTTCTGTCTTAAAGGGCTACAATACAATACTCTTAAAGGAAAATTTTAAAAAACAGTTAACATTCTGTTAAACATTCATTCATGTTCTGACATCTAGTGAGTCTGTGGGGAATGCACCAAACCCTAACAGTGTTGAAAAGATTACTTCAATGGGATTGGAAAGACATCTTAAAGAATAGTTATTCCTAGGAAGGCAGAGAATAGCTGGCAATGTTAAAATCAGTCATTTTTGCAATATCTCTTAGGAGTAAATTGTAGCTATTATTAGGTCATTTAATTGGTGCCATAGCACCTTACCAATACAGATTTTCACTTGCTAAATGTGAAGCCATGAATTTAATTTATATTTTACCTTTTTATTATCTTGAACCTTACTAAATTTTATCTTAATATCTTGTCTGAAGGCATAACTGACTCAGAAAAACCAACAACTGTCCATTCTTACAAGAATGGTGACGGCTGCAATGATACAACAGATAATTCATTGTCACCATAAAAGTAGTTCCAGGCCCTGTCTGGGATTCAAAAGTAACTTGGTTTTCACCACTGTGGATCTTATGGGCTCCTTGAAACCTGGGGATATAAAGGCCTAAAAGAAAGTAAACACATCTCCTGTTGGTTTATGCCAGCTGGGAAAGCTTTCTAACACTGAAAAAGGCATTGTAAAACAGTGCGAAACTCAGATTATAACAG
Organism: Trochalopteron elliotii; assembly: GCA_024734555.1. Classification (NCBI taxonomy): domain Eukaryota; kingdom Metazoa; phylum Chordata; class Aves; order Passeriformes; family Leiothrichidae; genus Trochalopteron; species Trochalopteron elliotii. The sequence goes on along the minus strand of JANPWX010018474.1, from coordinate 169,307 downwards.
GTGGGCATTTGGATCTAAGACAATGAGCATGGAAAAATAAATATAAGCACTGAGTTATCTCATACTGTAATTCTCCTCTGATTGTATATAACGTATTTTGCCCAAGCAGACCATATATTGTTGCACTATTTCCAAGGTCTCCCAATTATTATTAATGGTAATAGGTCTCTATTACTAAGTAAATAAAACTCTTGCCATTATATGAATGGAAAAAATATTTCTAGTGGTAAGATTTATTCAAAGAATCTAAAAGAAAGCAAAGAACTTTATTTACTTACAGAAACACAAAAAGAAAAACGGATTTTCTCTCTATGCATCCAAAGAATAAATTTGGTATTTCACTGTTTCATGTGTGTGTTTAAACTGTCTATGTTTCTTCATCTGTCTAGCAAATTTGATTGAAATGCCTTTTTTTAATGTTTTAAAATTCAAATGGAGCCAAAAGCTAATAGGAATGGATAATGAAGCACTACCAAGCTAAAACAAAACATAATATTTTTCAGCATGAAACAGTGAAAAAACCATAATCACATTTGGTAAACAGGCAAATATGTATAAAACTTTAGGAAAACAATAAAAAAAATCCCCCCCCAAAAAAAAAAAACCAAGAAAACCAAACCAAACCAAACCAAAAAAAAAACAAAAAAAAAACAAAAAAAAAACAAAAACAAACAAACAAAAAAAAAAACCAAGAACCACCAAAAAAAATTTTGCATAAAAGGATAAAGGAAGCTGCAAAACACAGATTTCACTGTAGTTTCAAGGGGGAAACTGTTTAATTTTATTGCCTCTAAAGGTTGACTTTGCCTGTAACATTTATAAAATATTGAAAGATAACAAAAAAACCAACATGGATATGAATCCTGTGGCTTGTTTTATTTGACCTTGAAAAAGCTGCCATAAATCTTGTATGAAGCCCAAATAAGTCTGATGATTTTGGTCTTAATTCTTTCCTATTATTCAAAACACATATTATCCTAATGGGATTAGAGCTAAACAGGATGGCTTTTTTCTGTGGTCTTCATATTCAATTATCTACAGGTTTTAGCTGGCAAAGTTAAACCAGCTTTCCCCTCCTGTACTGAAGAGCCTGTTTGTGTCTGTGTGTGTGCAGGCACATGCATGTATGCCTCCATGTATGTGACCACTGTCATGCTTGAATAACTACTTGAAATTTTAGGACAAGATGGAAAAAAAGGTCTGATGGGAAAGGGATAGGAAAACAAAAACTATCAGTATATCCACTTCGTTTTTTTCTGTATACGTTACACTGGAAACTAGCAGACTAATATTGATAGCTAATGTTGCAGCCAGAAGAGAAGCAGAAGAGTTTATCTGGACATTTTTTTTCCACCATAACAGCCCTGCAGGGGTTTTGGCAATTGAGGAAATTTTTTTGGCATGGTTGTTGCTTTTACATCTCAGAACAAATTAAATCACACACAGCGTTTCTACAAATGGCTGGATCTGAAATAAAACTGACTAAAGAACCACATGCAAGAGATGCTGCAGTGGAGTTACATGGAATATTAAGCACTGTCAGCAAGACAAAATACTGAATCTGTTAGCTGATTGGCTACTTTTTCAGGAAAAAATGTTAAATCCACTGGAGAATTTTGCAAACAACATTTTCTTAACATAAAACTGTATTCTATATAGCTGTTATGTAGTCATTGAAACATTTTGATTGAATCAAGATGAAAGGAAAATGTTCAAAATAATTCAACACAGAGCATATTGCAGCTTATGTATTTTGAAATTTACATTTTATGTTTTATTCGAGTGTTCTAATTTAATGTAGCTTATTAAACAGCATCATCAATGTTTTATACTAAAATGACAATATAAGGAAAACAAAAATATATAAAATTAGATATTTCATTGAAATCACAATTATTCCAAGCTTTTCGTAAACTCTGTTCTCTTCCCTCATTGTTCATGGCTTTTAGATTCAATAGATGTTGGCAATGATCTTTTATATTCTTGAATTTACTGCAGGGGTACAGCTTAATTTCATTAGTAGTTCTAGTGAGAAAACAGTTTTGAAAATTTTTCACTCAATAGCTCTATAATTATTTTCAATAATTAATATTGTCTATAAGGGTGTCTAACTGTTCAGAACTCAAAGTCAAGATGAGTTCTTTTTAACTGGTCAGAGATGTTACTTAGTGGAATTTTTGCTTCCTGACTATAATGAATACATATCTTAAAACTACATCCACAGATAAATAATTACATCCCATGAATTCTTTCCTAATATTTCATCATTATTTTAATTGTAAATCTTACTGTTAATTTCTTGAATAAATATCCATGACAGTTTTAATATTCCTCAAATAAAAGCATGATTTTTTTTTGGTGAAATATTGCAGATTTTTTCACAAGTTTTCTCTTATTTGTGTCTCTCATTTGTGTACATATAATAAATGTAATATTTATTATAATTGGTTTTTCATCTATTTTATTAAAAGCTATTAATTAGGAAAAAATGTACTCTGCTTCATGAGAAATAATTTCTTAAAACTAGGTATAAAAGTGTTAAAATATAAAAGTATAAAAATACTTTTTTCTCTTCTACTCCTCAACAATTTTAAATTATCTTGGAGGAAGGCAGTGGTGGTATTTCTTTGTATGAGCTCTATACTCCCTTAGGAATGAAAGTCACTTGAGCCAGCTCTTGTAGGCCTTTTGAATTTAGTCCAACCACAGTGAATTGTCAAGGAATCGTACAATGGTTCGAATTGGAACTGACCATAAAGGACATCTTGTTCCAATCCCCCTGCCAAGGGAAGCAGGGCTGTCCACTGGACCAAGTTTCTCAGACTGCCATCCAGCCTGGCCTGGAACACTTCCTGGTAAGGGGCATCAACAACCTCTCCAGGCAACCTTATCCAGTGCCTCATCACCCTCACAGCAAAGAATTTCTTCCCAATAGCCAATTTAAATCTACCCGCTTTCATCTTAAGGCCATGTTTATTTGGACTGTCACGGCTTGATGATGCAGCAAATCCTGCTCCAGCTCTCTTGAAGGCCCCTTTCATGTACTGGAAAGGTGCTGTGAGGCCTTCATGGAGCCTTTTCTTCTACAGACTGAACAACACCAATTCTCACAGCCTGTATTAATAGGAGAGATGCTACAGACCTTGGATAATTTTAGTGGCTCTCCTCTGGACTCACTGGAAGACTGAGTACCCCAAGTGGGGTTGAACAAGAGCAGAGTAGAGCAGTAGAATCCACTTACTAGATCTCCTGGCTACTCTAATTTTGATGCAACCCAGGACACTAGTGACGTTCTTGGCTTGTGCACCTTGTCAAGATGTGCTGAGCTTTTTGACCATCAACACACCCAAGCCTCTCTTCCCAGGGCTGCACTTGATTCATTCTCCTCTCAGTCTGTATTTTGTGTTTGGGATTGCTCTGCCTCATTAAAATACACAAGGCTCTCACAGGCCCTCCTCTCAAGTCTGTCAAAGTTCCTCTGGATGGCATCCCTTTTCTCAGTGTGTCAACTGCACGACACAGCTCTTTCTTTTTCTTCTTAACTCCCTCTTCTGAGAATTTTTGAGTAACTTAAAATCAAATGGGTTTAGAGTTTGCTAAGTTGAATGGGCTAAACTGTGCTTTGAGAAGGAAGGGTTTTATGTTGATTGAATGTTGCACTAAACATTTTGCCGAAGTTCTCAGATAGTTCTCTTGCCAGTAAAGTCTATTTTGTTGTTTTGATCTCTTAAGAATATCTTGTTGGTATTTCTCCTGTGAGTCTAACTCAGAGTACATGAACAAACGTAAGCCCTTTTAAAAGAAGTCTCATCAAGCAAGTCTTCCGGGGCCTTACAACCCATAAGCTCTTGGTCCATCCCCAAGTGCATGCACTCCAGATGGTTAGGTGACATAGAAGAAAACACTGCCTCCTCGTCTCCCTTGTCAGTCCTTGCTAAGGATCCTATATCCTTTCACTTCAATTCCAATCATAAGAGCCATCACATTACATCTCTGTGATGACAATAAGATCATACCACTGCAGGCATCCACACATCTCTAACTCCTCTTGTTTATTCCCTGTGCTGTGTGGGTTTGCATAGAGACTTTTAAGTTGGACCCCCTATGAAACTGACTTACTGCTGGAATGGCTGAAATTCCTTTTTGCTTCCCTTTATGGGCAGGAACCAATGCACACGCAATTCCTTCCAATTATGAGAAAAACTTCTTTCTATTTCTTTTACTTTTACTTTTTTTTTTTTTTAAGCCTTTCTGGAAGAAAAAGAAAAGGCTTTAATTCTTCTCTGATCTTTAAATGAAATGTTCAGACATCTCTGGAAACAGTAAGTCACAAAGAAGGCAGAGTAATTCAAACAGTAATCTATGGGCATATATATCATCCTGCAATGGTACATTAATCATTACCCTTAAAGACAGCACAAGGATGATGAATTTTCCCCAATTGTGTCTACTGCAACTCAGCTATATTCAAGTGGCTTTAATCTGTGCTATTACATCAAAAAGTAGTTACTGTATTTTAATCTAGAAATCTTTTATATACCCTTCTCAATATGATTGGAAGAGAATCATAAGCAAAGGAGAGGTGACTTCAATTCAGCATGCATGTGCATACGCATCACTGGCATGAACACAGAACGGTTATCTACAGAATATAAAATTAACATTGCTTCTGAAGGAGAAATTCAATCAGGTCCCTGAAGATAGAACTTTCTATGAAAAAGAAAGATGGCAGGAGAGAAGGATGTGCATTTAGGCCAGGTGCAATCCTGAAATTTATAGTATCTTGTGTCACTATCCTGCAACTGGTTCAATTGATTTCAGTTAGAAAAGGTCAGTGAAAGAGGTGAGAATTTAACTCTAGTTAGAGGGACAGATTTAAAAAAAAAACATTGTAGAAGATGGGATGATAAAACACCTTTCATGTTCATAGACAAACCATACAATCTCAAAAATTAGACTATTGTATTTATGTAAACAAAAATAAAATGTATCAGATGTTCCATATTCATGGAAAATTCTATACTTCTTTGAAACCTGGATTCATCTTAAGAAAAAAAGTATCGGCCCTGACTAAAAGATTTTCCCAAAATTCCTTCAAAGGGTTTAGTGCCAAAAAGAGAATCTGTATTAAGGTTTCTTTAGAGGATGCCATCTCTAAATAAACATTTGATATTACTTTTAAAGTGTCTGATTACCTGTGGTCATGAGCCAGTTGAAATCCACAAGATACGCCAATACACAGCTTTCTAGCCCAAAGAAAGACAAAAATATTATCACTCATTGATTACCTGGAAGAAGGCTGCAGAGAGGTGGGAGTCAGACACTTCTCCCAGGTAAAAAATTATAGAAGAGGAAGTCGACTCAAGTTTCATCATGAGAGGCTTAGGTTAGATACTGGAAAAATTTTATCACTGAAAATGTGTTCAAACACTGGAATAAACATCCCAGGAAAGAATCTGGGTCATCACCTCTGAAAGTATTTGAAAGATGTATAGATGCAGCACTAAGGGATTTAGTTTAGTGGTAGACTGAGGAATGCTGCGTTTAGAGGTGGACTAAATGACTTAAATGTCTTCTCCAACTTAAAGGATTTTATGATTCTATTCCATCTAATCTGTGGCCCAGGCCAATATTTTTTGACAGCCAAATATAGCCTTCTTTACAAGTATTTATGCCCAGAAATTAAAAATAAAAGGTCTAAAAAGTGTTCTATGCAGCATAATCTGATGCTAACCCTAAGGTCCTCAGATTATTTCTCTTATAAAATATTTTAGAATATCACAACTGTCCTTCTCCAGTGTTTGATCTTTTTTCTCTTTTTATTTTTGCTTCTCTTTCTTGACTACTGAAATTATTGATCCTTTTACTAAAATTAAAATTTATTCTCTTGTTTCAATAGCAATGGGGTCAAGAAAATTTTCCATTTAAAATAAAATTGGAAATACATCTTACTAGATCACAGCATGAAATTACAGGCAGTGTTTGTTATAGAGACAAGAACCACTGATCTTTTAATGTACCCTTTCAGACATACAGCTCCACAGGAATTGGGAGATAAAGTTTATTATCTGCATATTAGCTCAAACCAAACACCTGACAAAGGGGTAGAGTAACATGAGGAATAATCAGACTGTCAACTACAAAAAAGCCAAAAACATTTTTCTCCCTAAAATGGGAAAAAGTCATATAGTGCTGAAAGTGTCCCTACTCGCAACACTATGCTTAAAAGTTCATTTGAAAAAATATAATGGAAATAAGGAATAAATTAAGCAAGTTACCCAAAATTCAAACCTCAAAAAAATCCTTATTATGTGAGGTCTTAGAAAGCACAAAAATATCTCAAATAACAACAGAACTATTTTAGTATAACTTATTCCTAGCTAAAGAGTATCCATGCATGGCAATTTTATCCTGCTTGAACTTCAGTATGCCCAAAAAAATCATGGCTCCTCCATGAGTTAGCCACAATTAAATCTAATGTCAGAACCAAAATTTATTTCAGCTTTTTTGTTTTGTTTTTTGAACTTAACTACTACTGATATAAAGTAATGTATCAGACATCAGAATATGATGCATAAATGAAGAATGTGTTCAGTCAACAGGAATGGAAGCTTTTGATAGATTGAAACTAATGAAATCATCACCACAAAAAAATTACCTAACAGCTTCAGTGGTGTGAAATGTCTACATACAATCACTGGTCTGATCCAGAAGACTGCTTTCCAAAGTTTGTGTTTTGAACAGCAGACATATAGAGCAGCATTAGCCCTTAGCACATCATGCCAGCTTGGAATAGTATTTCTGCTGTGACTTTGATCAGCAGCTGAAGACAAGGTATGAAGCTTATAGCAGGACATACAGAACAGTGATGCCCTGCTAGTATCCCCTCCCAGCATTACTGATCTATGATTAAGGAAAGGAAGAAGAGGATTGGTGCTCTTAAAGACAAAGTTTCCCTGAACACACTAATTTTCAACAGCTGGATGTGAGAAAAGAGATTCCCATAACAAGGGTTAGATACATGGATAAACATCATGTACTTTGAATAACTAATCTTCATTTCCCATACAAAGAAGCACAAAAAAGCCAAAAAACACTAGTTCTGCTTATTTTAGTAATGGTCTCTGAAAATCATTCAATGTTTTTCTTAGATAGCTTGCAGCCACAATCACTGAATACTTCGCACATTTCACCATTCTCCCTCTAAAAAGAAATAATTTTTAATTTTTTTTGTAAACCTTATTAAATAGTAAGCCAGAATCAAGCTGATAAATTGCCAAGACATAGTCCAACTCTACAGATTTTAGAGAGGAAACCTCAAGACTAGAAGGAACAAGATTTATTAAGTTTCATTATCCACAGCACACAGTTTCATTATTAACAGCACTTCTAAATACAGCATAGGGAAAGGAGAGGGATTCAGTCTTTACAACCTGTAGGAATATGGAAATAATAGCTGGGGGGAGCACATTTTGAACAGTGGAAAAATTCTCTGCTCACACTGAAGGTGATGATTGGTGCTTGTGTTGTATTGGCAGGCTTCTTTAGCTGCATGTAATTTAGGAGCGTGTCTCTTCTTACAGAGTAGCTTTTGTTGTACACCCTGGCCACTTCCAAATCTGAGGCTAACGGTTATATCTACTGTAGGAGTTCTGTTCCAGGTGGTACGCACTCAATTTTATCCTTCACTATAATTAAATCCAGACTTTTCATATAGTTAAATGTAAACTGAGAAAATTTTAAACCATGATAATTACAGGTGAGGACCAGAACAGGTCATGCAAATTTAGCTTAAATGTCACCTTATGTGTCTCTTGTCTCTAAAAAGAGATTTATTTAAAAATCAAGGCTAAAGCATAAAATAGGTATTGTTTGATTTAAGAAAGGCATTGGCGGTCCATGCTCCTTGTTTTGAAAGTAACATTACTAGGATGACAACTATGGATGCCCATTAAATTTCACAGAATAGAATGGAATCAGGGATATGAAGAAGTGTTTGGAATGACAATATCAGGCATTTCCTAGAGGCATGGTGCTTCCGTCAGAGACAGATAAGCTCCTATTCATAACGTATTCCATCAGAACTTGAAGGAAAGTGTGCTTTCCAATATAATAGAGCAGAGTAATACAACTGTGAAAATTCACCTCTAAAGATGGCTCAAAATATACTGGAGTACTCTTCCATTTCAAAAAATGTTTGAGCAAAAGGCTGCAATACTCCAGCACATCTTTCTGGAGGGATGGATGATTGTTTGACTTGGAAGTAAACTCTCACCTGGACACACTATTATTGTTTGCTCCATTTGAACCAGTCAGCTCTATTTAAAATACAGATTTTTCCTTGTCTAGGGTCAGCAACAGGTCAAAGAGCCCAAAGACCATGTTCAGTGCTCTCTGACTGGAGCTACAGGTTGTTTCACTCAGTCTCTGGCAATGAGGTTGCAACAGTTCAAGATATTGTGCAGTCGTCCCTTTTTACCCAAAGAGTGATCTGAGTGACTTGTTAATGCAGAAGGTAGGTACCACTGTCATTAACATTGGCAGGCTTATTATTCTTCATAGTTCTAGGAAGGGAAGACAGAAAACGAAAAAAAGTGCTTGGCTCCATACTTTAATGCTCAGGCTGAAAGTGGCAAATATCTTGGTAACTTCTGGTATTTAGACGTAAAGAGTTCACTGGGGAGTGGACTGGGAACCATTCCCTTCAGCCAGACAATCACACAGCAGACCGAGTAATATTCTTGGAAATAGTGACACAGCAGGGACAGCACAGCAGGAACAGAATCATACCTGTGAACTGAACAGTGCAATCCCAGTCTCACAGCAACTGACAGGGCTTTGGTGTTAATTTTAATATTGTCCAGATTTCATCCAGGGGACACTCCCTCCTGCCAAGTCAGTTGTACTGCCTGTGCATACCAACTATCATTTATTTCTGTTAATAGTCCAGTGAAAAGCTACTGTCTTTGAGTATATTAAACATCATAGAGAGAAAAAAATTCTGTGCCACAAAGCCAGTGCAGAAAGGATACACCTGTTCTATTTGAAGGGAAATGGTACAATCTCACATTTCAGTTTTCAGCAAGCACTAGTGCAAGAGCAGCAATGCACTGAGAGGAAAAAAGCTCAGAGAATGGAGATGATAATAGCCTCCTCACATTTGAGCAGTTTACTTTTCAAAGGCAACACAAGGACAAATTGCTTAGTGCAAAGAGAAAATTAGTTTCCAAATTGTGTGCTTTCTACAAAGAGTCAATTATTCAAAGCAGAGGCCCATAAATTCTCACAATTTAGTCATTATGTTCTGACACATTCAGGCCCAGTCAGCTGCTTCTTATCAACAAGACTTTGATACTTAGCATAGACATATCAAACGAAATTTCTGAAGAATTCAGTAGTAAGCAGGTATGATATCCTAACAGGGCTTGTATTAGGCATTTCTCTGCACGATAATATATTAGCAATCACTGTGACATTTTCTGCCCTGAGGGATTTTGGCCTTTCTCATTTTTACAACTTGCTGGGAAATAAATGAATTCATGACAAAGGTCTAATCCAACGCATGACTCTGTTTACCCTGATTTGTACAGTAGCAGATGTCTCAGAATTAATGAGAAGTGACATAAACACCAGAGAAGAAAATGCAGTCTTCATCCTGACTGAATAGCCATGATCTATCCTGGTCCTGCAGATTGTGGGAATGCAGTCTTAGCTGCTCTGATCCTCCATCACAGATATCACCATGACAGAGTGAAAATATTTCTGTTGCCTCCTTATCAGCAAAGCCAAAATAAATTTTTGAAGTACACCTTCCAACTTCAAATCCATCTCCAGAAAAGAAGGGGGCTCAACCCTGATAATATTATATGAATTTTCTTGCTCATATGTGAACCATCACGTGGTTAATCTCATGCTGGTTACAGGGAGACTTATGCTGCAGAACCTAAAGTCTTATTTATAGATGATCTACAACATGGAAGTGCCCTCAAGTATGGTTTTGTTTAATGTTTCATAAAATGGAAATGAGAGAATCTGTAAAAACATTCTGGTTTCAGTGAGTCCAGATAAAGGCAGAAGTACCCCCGCAACAGAAAAATAAATAAATAAATAAATAAATTTTAAAATTAGGAAGGGGAACAGAAGATGAGAAAATAAAACAAATTAACAAGAAAGTTCTTACCTGAGCAATTACAGTTTGAAGTAAATTGCCCTGACTTATTCATAGCACAATCAGATTGTGATATTGTAAATCACTTGACTGTAATCACAGGCCAACAGGATTAGTAGATGTTTGAAATTATTTTACTTTAAAGTATATAATAGCTATGAGAAGTCTAGATCTTTTATATTGTATAAAATCAAATCTTGTTGCATTCTCCTGCATAATAAAAACATAGAAGAACACACTATGGATGTTAAGAACTACTAATATAAATATTCTTTGTATTACAGTCTGCTGAAAAAAACACCCAAACCCAGATGGCCCAACACCCTGTGCAGCTGGATCATAACAGTGTGCAATATGGATTCCACTTCTTCCTGAGGATGAGATTATTACCATGATTGATTGTTCTCATTGTGAAAAATTTTCCATTTGTGTCCAATTGGAACATCCCCATGAGTAATTTGTACCTATTGTCCCATTCTCTCTTTTCTATGTGACTCCTGGCAAAAAAGCAGTTTCCATCTTCTTTTTTAGCCACTGGAACATGGTGATAAGATTTCCACTCAGCCTTCTTTTCTCAAGGCTGAACGATGGCCAGTGATTCAGCCTTTCCTCACTCAGCAGGCTTCCCAGCCCCTGGACCATCGTTATGGTCCTTCCCTGGACCCTCTCCAGCCTCCTGGTATAGGGACTAAAGACGAGCACAGTATTCCAGGGAGTGGACTGACAAGCACTTGGTAGAGTGGGATAGTGGTGCCTTTGTCTCTGTAGGTGATGCACTTTTTGATGCAGTCCAGCATTGTCTCTCTTTTCCACAGCATGCTCTGTACACCCAGTGGGGGTTTGAGTCTACCAGGACCCCTGGGTCCGTTTCCATAGGGCTGTTCCTTTTCTGGGTAGATCCCAGCCTGTGCTGCCCTCCTGGGTTATGTTCTCCCTGGTGCAAGACTTACACTTGTCTTTGCTGAACTTCATAAAGTTCTTGCCAGCCACTCTTCCAGCCTATCCAGGCCTTCCTGCAGGGTGGCTTTCCCTTCCCAAGAACCCGTTTGCCACTCAGTTTGGTACCACCATAGGCATTGTCATGGTACACTTGATCCCATTGTCCAGATCACTTAGGAAGATAATCAACAGTTTTGGGCCCAACACTGATCCCTGGGGAAACCCTCCTGTGAGAGGTTTCCAGCTTAGAAAGGATCTGTTTACTACCCCCATCTGGGAGTCCATGATCCCACTCACCCCACAGAACTTCTTGTCCAGACCATCACACATTGGTTGCTCTGGGAGGAAGCTGTGGGAAACTGCGTGGAAAGCACTGGAAAAATCCAGACAGAAAATGTCCACCACTTACTCCACAAACTGAGTAGGATTGAAAGAGCAAAGCTGTAGTTTGGATACATCAAACAGCTGAGAAGGTCTATGGATACAGAAATATTCACCTTTCTCCTCGAAGAGACTGAGGTAGTTATTCTTATGTGATGATGAAACATCTGCTAAATGTCAAACATGCACTGCTACTGTCAACAGGAAAAATGAGAAAATAAGACTTGGAATTTTCAAGCCCCTTCATGAATACTTTTATTTGTCACTGCATTTTTAGAAAATATTTAATCTCTGACTAGGTTTAAATTACAGCTTCAAACAGTTCAAGAAATTGTTCAAGGAAGTTCAAAAGAAGTAATGACTAATAAGCTTGTTAAAAATAGCACCTTGGAATAATGATTCTTGCACTCAATCAGGCAGAAACACCTCAGTCTCCATCTTTGGGATCCATGCCTTCAATGAAATTCTGGAATAAACCATCTGTCTTATTCACACGTTGAAATTAGCCTTACTAGAAATCAAATAAATAATGGTGCAAGTATGAAGGTGTACTTGCTGCTCTATGATACTATGATACTTCTCATAACTATTTTCTTCAGAAGAAGAATACACAACATTTATGGAAAGTTAGTAAGAAATGTGAATTACATTTTGTGTTTTTCTTATCTTCTTCTAACGTTCTTTACAGGGTTAAGGAGATATGAAAAAGACTGATTATGTCACAGGAAAATATGGAGAATTAATTCATTCCAACAGCACACAAGAAATATTTTCACAATTGTTCTGTTGCTGCTGTAAAATAGTGATCTCAAACACACAGTTATCCTTTAGCAGGTAAAATCCATAAAAAGACAATTAAATTTGTCTAAAGGTAGTAATAGTGGACCAAAGCTATAAAGAATATAGCTCATCTGATGGATAAAAGTTTTCATAGTACCACAGGATATCTGGGTGGACGAAATGAGTAGACATTAAGGAACTTTTGCCACTAAAATAAATGGTTCTCTTTAGTTACAAACAACTAAAATTACAATATGCATCAAATATACTGTAGTTCATTGTGTCACCAACATTTTTCAGTATTCAGATAAGGGATAAAGATTAAATTACTTCTATTTTCAATGGCAGTTTTGTTGCTAAATATAAAATATTTAACCATGAAGATAGTCATTATTCTCCTGCTGTTGTCGTCCGATTAGTTCTTATAATATTAAACAGAAATTCATTATATCCCTCCATATCACAGGTCTAGTTGAAGGAGATAAGTGGCTGATAAAATATCTCTGAGAACAGTTATAAATTACTCACTTTAAAAGAATAATAAAGCAGCTATGCAAAGCTGGCTAAATCCTCAATATATTTCATATAACTTACTTAGAAATATGCAGCAAATTACAGTCAATAATCTTCCCTGTCAAGCTGCTGTTTTCCAAATTTTTGCACAGAAACTTACCTCTGAAATGTAAATGTTTAATTAGTTTTTAATGGTGATGGTTTCTTTCACTAGATCTGTCTCCATTGTTTTCTCCATTTTTCATAGCTAGAAAGTAATTGTCTTTTCAAGAGCTTTCTTTGTCCTTCCTCCTGTATTTTATTTCCCTCTTTGAAAACATGAGATTCAGCAAGATTTGCTATAGGACCAGACATTAGCCATTTCCTCTTGGCACAGATGTTCCAAAATTTGAGGGCTCAAGTGCAAGATAAGAAGCTGGTACTAAGCCAACTCTGTGGCGCATTGTATAAACGTATGAATAAGTGAAAAGCAATGTATCTTGCTTTGGTTTTCAGTTAATAGTTCATGGCAGGGGATGGGAAGCATTATATAGTAGGAATTTAGGCATGTGATTCACATGCTGTTGTGGGATGAAAAAAGCAAATAAACACAAAAGCCTGCAAACAAAACAAAACAAAACAAAACAAAACAAAACAAAACAAAACAAAACAAAACAAAAGAAAACAAAACAAAACAAAACAAAACAAAACAAAACAAAACACAACAAAACAAAACAAAACAAAACAAAACAAAACAAAACAAAATAACCCTCTTTAGATAACTTTGAACAGCAGTGGTCTCTGCATTCGTTTCTTATGTTGTGCTGAAAATGTCCTTCAAATTAAATAATAATACTGTAAGAGCATGAACAAGAGATACAGGACTCCAGGTGGCTCTTTAAAGGTGCTGTTTATTTCATAGATTGAAGTCACAGCACTCCTGGGTCATGGGTGACAGAGCCAAGCCTGTAGCTGTCAGCATCAGCTTATAGGCAAAACCTGAAGCCACTTTAGTTTTGGTTACAATGCATTATATATTTTTCTTTACTGAGCATCTTAATACATAAAAACCAATCAGCATCATACACAATACCTTTACCATTTACCTATAGCCTATCACAACTACTAGCATTACCATATTTTGGTTGGTACCATCCAATTATAAAAGTTAGTATGTTACAGTTTAACCTTAAAGTTGTTTTTCAGTTTTCTTGCAGTGGAAAATTCTTAGACCTTTTTTCTACTTGGTAAAAAACATCTTTTTGTTTGCCTGTAGTATCTTTTGCTTTTCTTGAGACCTCTTTCTGCTTGCTAAGAACATCTTCTTTGTTTGTGGTCAACATACCCTTCGCTCTAGCCATAAAACTTCTTTCCAACTCGGCATAACCTTTGCCTTCTTAGTTGCCCATTAACTGGCTTAGCAATCCCTAACTTAAACATTTTTTATTCTTCTATATCAAAACTTGCTTTCATTTCTAATGAATCTTCTGCTAAGCATTCATATCTGTAAGACTTTCCTGTTAAACTTTCATCTTCTCCAACATAATACTACACTGGTTTTTACATGTTTGCCTCCATTGCGTATCTAATGACTGGGATACCTATGAAAACTTCACAAAAATGCATTATTTTCTTTTTCTTCTCCAGCCCAGCAACTACTTGAAAATATTTGAAGAAATGTAATTTTTTTTCTCCCATTAAATTTGTTCTAAATATGGCATCACTGCTTTTGAATTTTTCTCTGACATGTTGTCATTCATCATCAGATAGATATAATGTCATGGCCTTGTGAAGGACCAGGCATAAGCACGATTTGTCTTGAACATGTTGACTTTTGGGACCAGAAAGGTGTAATTAGAAGAGAGGGTCCCACGGAGGTGACACAGAACTGTTCTCAGCTGACTTCCTTTAACACTTTGAGACTCATGCTCAGTGCACCTGCATCAACTCCTCCCGCTCTGATTCAGTTCCTGGAGGGGTCAGAAGGGCTGGCTGTACATGCACAAACACTATGGGATATAAAAAATTTACATTAGAGGTGTGCACCAGGTTATCTATGAAGGGAAGTGAATTGTCCCCCTTGCTCTCATTTTCCTCTCTCTCTCTCTCTGTCTCATTCTCTTTGTAGTCCCCAGATCTGGACCATCCATGCATCGGGACCAACACAGGATCCAAGGACTTGTGATCTTTTTTCTTCTCTTTCTCTCTTTTATGCCTTCTTTTTCTCACCTCTCTCACTTTATCTTCACAAAGTGAGACTATCATATTCTACTCCTTACTCTGTACTGAAGTTTCTTGTGAAGTTTGAGGGCTTGTTGGCGATGTGAAAAATTCAACATTGGTTTGTGATATTTGGCCTAATCTTTATCTTTGTGTACATGCACAGGCACAAAAGAAAGGTTCTTGGCAATGTCCCAGAGATAAAAAAAGTTGAGGGACAATAATATAAATTTTGCACTACTGAGCATCCACGACTCTCACCTTCCCCAGTTTCCCTCCATCAGACTAATATTTCTTCCCTGATATTAGCGGTAGGGGAAAGCTTATGTGGTGCTGGCTGCATATACAGAACCATTGTAAGAGGAGAGCATAGCTAGATAGGAGTTATAAAAAGCAGTACAGATAAGCAGTCACCTAGTTAGAACTGAGGTCTCAGGGATTGGACTTGACTTGAGCCCCTTTGTAGAGCTAATATATGCAAATTTATAGCTAAACTCTCTGAAGTTCAGCAGGGACAGGCTATGATAACTGTACAGGAAAATTAGCTTTGCTTTCATATTTAAACATGAACCTTAACAACACAGCAGCAACCAGATCCCTCAGTTGAAAGGAACAAATTCCAATTACCACATGGAAACAAGCCTCAGTGGCCATGGGAATTTATATATTTCCTGTTCACACCCATATTTGGTGACTATGTCTGCCTTTTCATGACCTGGCAACATGGTGAATTTTGGAAGGGCCATGCACTGAATTTGACCTTTTATGACAATAATTTCTGCTGATAAGCATCCTACTTCTCTTTGATTCCTTCCAAGGGCAATGAAGAGGTTCAAAGCCTTACCTCATTGAACTTAGGAGACTAGTTTGCATACATTTTAAATTTTCATTACTTATCCATGAGCTGATGAACTTTGATGGGTCATAACCTGCTCACCATTGGAATAGAATGTGGTTCTCATAGTTTGTTGGCATTGATGCCTGAAGCCAAACAGGGTAGGATGTGATTGGCAGCCAAGCATCCTCTTCAGAAATGTAAGTTCATTACAGAGCTAAAAAAATTGAACTGATTCAAAACTTTTTTCTTTCTGAATTTTGCCTTGGTGTCTATTTCTCCAGGCAATACTTACTGCCTATAATTTTACATACTAGTTTTAAAAAGGTAAGTTGCAGCACATCGACAAAAAAGAAATAAAATAGTATTTCAAAGGTAATTTTTCTATATTTCGATGCAGCCAGGCTGATGAGGAAGAACAAATACTTGAAAAATGAAGGTGCTTGAAGATAGAAATTGTTTCTTTAAAGTGTTTAATCATGCTTTTCAAAACCACTTCCTCTGGTGACCTAATCACATAAATCATAGTAAAAGGTTAAAGACAAAGTTCAATTGCATCAAATTATGTGTGATAGTTTCTGTGACATGGATTACTTTCCATTAAAGAGAGAAGTCATTCCACTAAATGATCATATTCACATGGCCTCTGGAATAATAGCTGGTACTTTTTCACACACTTGTATGGATGGACTTCTTGGCTGCTTAAAACTCTGCTACATGTGAAAATAACAACAAATCATATAACTGCAGTTTTCTGGAAAATAATCATTTAACTCATTACTTACTCCATGCAATGAAAATGTTACACATGACTTATGATTTCTGCAGGAACTCCTTGAAACTTGCTTGATTTACAACTGAGAAAAACCAAAGCACAGAATTACAATGGAGAGCATGGAGCAAGATGTCCCACTCCCAGACCTATGCACAGCCCCCAAGTAGGTAGAAAAAGATTTGAACATCTTCAAGTTAGTGTCTTAGCATGCAACTGACAAATTGGAGTGTGGAAAATCAGACACTTTGGTAAAATTCCACGTATTTAAAAGGTTTTAAAGTATTATGTTTAGAATAGTGCAAGTGCAAGGGACAGCAGAGGAGAGGTAAAAATGCCTGGGACATATTTGGTTGATTAACTTGGATCATTTTTTAAACCTGAGCCTCTCTCATTCTGTCACCAGAACTAATAGATTGACCACTTTTATGCTAGTAAAAGTCAGGATTTAATTCACTAGCTGTGCCAAAGAAGTGTCAATACCAGCATGACTCTTGGTAAGGTGGCAAATTAAGACTTTCCCTTCCTGTTCAACATTTTCCAGTACAACTACAACAAGGAGATTTAATGAATCACAAGTCTCGTTTTTCTTTAATACAGATGTGCTCTTCAAGAACTTGATCTTCAAGTTCTCTCTGTTTCTTTTCCCCTTCTTTCTGCTTGGCATTTTCAATGTCTTTCTCAATCATTTTTTACTGAATTCATGTACATCTTTTAAAGTAAAGAGCAGCCAACACCCTCTGGAAGCAGTTCTGCTATGGTGTCTGTCTGGGGAGATAATTTTGCCTGTACCCTTAGCTGCCTACAGGTAGATCCACCTTCAAATATATCCCTTAATACTGCCAGAGGTCCACATAATTTTCCAAGTGGGATTCCCCAGCTGGAAATTATAGCAAGACCCTTTGGCATAACTTCTGTAAGAGCTCATTTTGGCCATAGAGGTATTACTTGAGGAGTCAAGAAATGAACTCTAGTATAATAGAGCATGTTGGAGCTGGTGGTAGCACCACCACAAAGGTTATTTCCACAGATGGTTTTCCAGCAGCATTTTCCAAACTGCACACATAAGCCATGTTTCCTTGGTGGTTGTGCTAAAGCATACTTGGCAAAACCTTGGCCTACTTGAAAAAGGGAACTTGTGATTCAAGCAGATGCCTGCAAGTATAGCCAAGAGGTCATGAGTAAGTATTTACACCATAAGCATTTTAGAGTGAAATTTGCATCCAGTGATATTTCAGCAGCTGAACATCCTAAGCTTTTTGGTTCCTAATTAAAAGGGGGCCTCCCCACAAGCATTTAACTTGGGTTGCAATCTTAAAACCAGAAAGCTACCTTCTTGCAGCTTATTTGTGGAAAATTTTATCCAGCTGCAATCAGGAGTAACAAGCTGAATGCAGGCTCTCTTCCCAGTATTCCTCTACATATTAACCAAATGAAAACATTGTACCTTCTTTTCAGTTTAGCTGAGTAGGCTCCAGAATATCTAACTAGATTTTCTGGCACAAAATAGAGGAAAAAATGGTCAAGATTTGTTTAGAGAACACTCTTGGCTGATTGTTCTTAAAATTAAACTAGGGCTAACATCAATTAAGACACAACAAAGGACTTTTCCAGTCCTGCTAGCCAAGAATCTTGGATCTCCCAAACTAGAGAGCTGCAAATCTCTACAAAAACTATTATGGCCACATGCATTGAATCCTAGCCCTACTAAAATAATATGAACATGTGAAAATTCCAGTGAGACCTGAATTTCTCTGTTGAGTTCAAATATTTTAAGATTATATTTGATTCTGGAATTTCCCTTATTCACAGACATTCAGCTGCAGCTAAGCAGAGTAGACATAATTTTTAAGAGAATGACCTTTTCCTCCCTGGTTAACGAGACAGGTTTTTTCAGTGCCAGCCTTCAACAGAAGGTCACTCTGATCAGGTTGACAACTGGTAGTGTAAAACAAGTAATAACATAGAAAGCTATAAAGATTGCATTTGATTCAGCTAGAGCTGTCTTCACATATGGGTTACAACCCTGATTTTTCCACTGAGTTGCAGCAAAAAATGTTGAAAATATCAGCGCATATTGAGCAGTCGGGCTTCCATGCTAATGTTGTACATCTGATATATTTGCACAACCCTTGCAGACAAACCTACACTTACATTTTTTGGAGACATTTGCACTCATTATGCTCCAATATTGTTAGGTTCTTAAAATATCATGTGTAAGGTAATGAGGAGAACGCTACTGAGAACACCACATCAGGATAACGAAGTACCATGGTTTTCAAACTGATGTTTGCTCCCATTACTTGGCTTTGAAAGTAACTGCAGAGAGTGCACAAGAGAGACTGCAACTTCCAGACCCTCTTATAGGAGGCACACCTTCAACTTCACAGCTTTGAAACTGACTTCAGACAAGCCAACAGGGCAGACATCAATTTTTGCACCATGTGCATTGCTGTGATTATCAGTGAGAATCTTCTCATTGCATTCAGATCTGTCTTTTGCAACCAAAAGCTTTTAGGTTTCTGGAACGTTAGAAAAGACAACCTGGAAATTAGGCTAAACATCATATTTTACAAACAGCCTCAAGTTCCTCGACCCCTAATTCAAAGTGAATCAAGGAGATAGTGACAAACACCATATGTACCCTTGCACATTTCTCTTTAAACAATTGTAAGGTCAAGAGGAGACAAAATAAATTAACAAATTTCAGAAAAAAATATTCAGAAGGACATTGACAGTAGGTAGCAAGCTATCTACACTCTACTATTTTATGCTGCTTTTTTTGTTATTGTTGCCCATATAGCAAAGTTGTGCCTCAGGCAGTGCCTAAAAGATAAGGGAAGTTAAAATTTCTGGCCCTGACACAGGAACACTTTTAGCTGCAATTCTCTCTACTCCATTTACATGTGAGTAAATTACTTAGAGTATTTAGAAATACTTCACAGCCTCAGGCAAGCTGCATGTAGGGCTCAAAGATTCAAAATTCACATGCACTCATGATACACAGACATGGGCATGTACTCAAATATTTCAATCATGCAAGAGGAGAATGTGCATCCTCCATCTGCACAGCTCTATTGCAATATCATCAGGTCCTGCATTCTAATCTTACAATGTACACTGAATTTCAGCCATTTCAGTGGCATCATATCCCTGTGGAACAGGAAATTTTGCTTTAAATGGGTCTTGTTCCATTCAAAAAGAAAGGAAAGGCACCTCTCTGCTCACCTCTCTGTTAAGTTCTTGTTTATCAGTTTTTCCTGAAGAGGTAATTCTGCAAACATTGTAATTCTCTCAACAGTATTGGTAGCAGAATATAATTTTTGACTCTTGGTTCGTTTCTATGCTGCCACTGTGGTGTAGGGGATGGACACTTCCAGGTTTCTGTATGTTAGTCAGAGTGCCCAGAAGTTGTCACCCCACATGTAAGATCTCTTCTGTACATGTGATATTCTGCCCTAGCTTATGCATTATGGTATATCCCATAAAGGCCCAGGGTTCTCTAGGTTCACCTGAGCAGATTGCAGTCTCAAAAGGATTCACACACGTGCACTATACCAATAAGTCATCTATGTGCACATTTTGTCTGGTGGTGGGACTATACGGAGCCTGTTGCTTCCAAATCGTACAGCTGGATTGATTTTTATATTGTGTGCCAAAAACTGTGATGTACTCAGAATCTAAAATCACAAGAGGTACCAAAAGTAGTCTACAAAATCTGGCACAACAGGAAAAAAGACTTCTTAGGAGGACTCCTTGTGGGTATATCTCTTGAGAGTATAATACTTTCAAGTTCTGCTGAACCCCATTTTATAACCCAGTGAGAATTTTTGTACTATGTCCTTCTGATGTTGTCTTATCTTTGCTTGGCTTCCAAACCCTTCACCAAAGAATTTTCACTTTTTCTTCTGAGTCATCATAACACATAACACAATGAATAGATGTTCACTAAGTTGGCAAGACATTATTTGTTTTAACACTAAGTGACAATTGGCTGCTAGGTTTAATACATGCTGAGCCTCAAGACAAAGTGCATCCTTATGTGTTATTCCAGCTCTTCACTGATTTATAGCAGCATAGAGTCAGCTTGCAAACACTGGGGCCCTTTATATCACCTCAGGAAATAAGGCTTAAGACTATGTTTTATACTTTTCCCAGGGCTGTCTGACTTGGCAGTTCAACATGTTGTGTAAGATTTTTACTCCCATGTCTCTGTTGTGGTTACATCTGAAACATTTTTTTTTCTCTGTTACACAGGTCTGTCAGCTCTAACTTCCATGTTATAATACAGCTGAGAGGATATTCTCTGTGATGCTGGGAAGCAAGAAAAGATCTATAGATCATCATGTGTAAATCATCACAACAGTTCTTTATACATCACTATTACATTGAGAAAATACTCATCTTTAACTCTGATTGACCATAATGAAGGGAAAGGCCACTTAGCACTTGTTTGAGGCACCTGATGGATGAAAGTATTGGTCCCTAGGGTTTCACTTTTCTGCAGGACTCAAGGACAGTGGATGCCAGAAAGTGCAGTGGGAGACGAATCAAACTTCAAACAACCTGACACCAGTGAGAACAGGAAATAATTTCTTTCACATCTCCAGTTCAAAATGTAACCAGCTTTAAAAAAGAAGATCTGCAATCCAGGGAAAAGAACTGTACATAAAGTGAGTTTAAAATATAACACTGTAACACCTGAAGCACATGGGGATAAAATAGGTCAAAACATAAACCAAATAACACAGCTTGTTTCCCCACTATCCAGAAGATTTCAACAAAATGTTTTCCATTTAGAGATAAACTGTTGCTAGTATTTGAGTGGGTGTAACAATAAGTATGAACATAATTTCTTAATCCTTGTGTGTTGCTTCAGAAACTAGTGGTTTCTACACAATTGAGGGTAATAATTTTGTTAATATCTATAGTTCTTTTTCCCAAATGTTACGTTCTGCTACCCTTTAAAAAGAATGAAAGAAAAGTTGTAAGATAACCCTATAGGTTTTAGGTGTATAGGTATACCCTGTAGACGGCAAAGAAGAATGTCATGCCAAGTTATTCTTACTGGCAGTATTGGTTTAGGAGATGAGAGCTTCTAGATGAATGACACATACCAGTAATAACCACATTAAGGCAGAACTCATTAATTAAAGATGAAGTCTGGTTTTATTCTTCTAGTATGAGTTGAACAACCCATGCCACTTCTTTAACAAGAAAAAGTATTCCGTGCCTCTTTGAGTAAAAGAAAAAAGTACATGCCATATTCTTACATAAGCATAAATCAGAACAGCTTCACTAGTATCCAACAGAGTGCAATTGCTCATAACTAAGAGTACTATGCACCAAAACATAGAAGAACCTTGCATGATCACAGAGCTTTGCTGTATTAAAAATGTCAAGTAGTACTTTTTCTGTGGAAAACATAACCAATTTTCAACTTGTGGTATTGGAAAAGATCTCCTCCAGACTATTTCTAATAAAGAAAGGGACCAATTTGCAACTTTGCACATCTATGGAATCAACGTGTGGCTCAAAGAGTTTTACTGATACTTTTTAAGCAAAAGTACAAAAATAAAACCAGAACAAAAATATTACTGACTGTATCTTCTAACCCAATTAAATTAGCTGTGTGGCTTAACTAAGAAAAGTCCACCTCCACAAATCCTGTACCCTGGATCCTAGAGAAGTTTTTTACTTTTGGTGTGATCTCTATGGTTTGAACTTATCTATATTTTTAAATGCAACTTTTTTAAAGCCTACTTTTTCCATAGAAAAATGAATTCATTACTAAACCTGCTTAGCACCTACTTTCTTTATTTTATAACAGCACACTGCTCCCTAGCTGTCTTCTCTAGTAATATTCAGTTAAAGTATAAACAGATACTTTACATATGTATATATATATATACCAGATATTGCAATGAGGTACCTACATTAAATGGAGTGTTATGTTTTTCTGGCTTTGGTAAAATATATTTCAGAACCAAATGTAAGGGATTACATTTCTGATTGCCTTCCCATTCCTGTAATGGGATTACCCTAGAGCAGGACTGAAGTTCCTAAATCTTAGTCATTTTATCATTCTTCAGTTGAAAAAAACTTTCAACATTTGCAGATTGATGCAAAAGATCCAGTGAAAGGGTCCATTAACAAAATTCCACTGCTTGATATACTAATATCATCTATGTTAAGTGGAATATTTTGTATATATGCACATATGTAGGAAAGCAAGTAGATAGGTAGGAATATAGATACATTGAAAGACGTATGCATAAACAAACATATACATTCTCCCAGCACTTCTATTTTTCAACAAATCAGCTGTGAATTTTCTGCATTTAACAGTTTAATGCCTTTTGTAGTTACTTGTGTAGAGAAAAGGTAAATGAAAGTTAATAGATCATTATGCCCAGCAGAAAAAGCAATATCCCCTATGGATGAAGCACAGTGATATGTTTTGTGCCTGCTAGAAGTATCTTCTGACAGATTCAGAAGAAAGAAGATAAATCAAAAAAATTCTTTTCAAATATACCTTCTGTCTATCATACCTGATTTTAAATTTAGTAGTATTGAAAATTGAAATAAATTAAAAGAAAAAGAAAATTACAGGGGTTCTCATTGTGTCCCAGCAAACAAAATGTGTTGAAATCAAACCTTAAGGTTGAATTGGTTCTCAAAAGACTGAAATATGTCCACCATTCCTACAATAAAAACCAGAACAGAAGTGCTAAAAAGTGAACACTTAATCTTCCTTCTTAAATAACTGAATGATTTGACAGATACAGCACGCCATTCATGTTTGCTTAAACCACTCAGAGTGAAAGCTAAAATTAGCATTTTCACTCTCCCTGAAATCTCCAGATGAAATAAATACAAGTGTTTGACATCTAGTTAAAAATAGATGTTGTTTTGAACATGTTCATTAAAGCTAATTATCTGCATACGTGTTTAATCTGTGTTTATCATGGAAATTTCAGGAATATATATATATATATATATACATATATATACATATATATATACCCCCTTTCAGAATTTTTTTTTCCATTCAGAAATTATAAAACTTTGAACCTTGTTTTCTTCAACTGTTACTGCAGGTCTCCAAGATTAACTAAAATGTCTACACCCCTCTAAACATTCTTGCTAAGTATTGAGAGGAACACTTTGAAGAAGGCAGATATACACAGGCAATATGAAAGTCAAAATAAATAGCTTCATAGTTTCTATAAATTATGCAAATGGGGTTCTTTTTCCCCCACTTGCACATATTTTCCTACTGTGACATCCCAATACACATCTTGAATTAGGGATGCAGAAATACCCAGGAACTTCTAAATTGGAACATCTCCTTATGCTCAATTCACAACAGAAAATTGAAGAAATTTAGATTTATAGTTCTGAAACATGGGGTTTGGACTTGGCTCAGAAGCCTTTCTTTTTTCAAGAAAAATTAAGGAATTATTTTAGAATTTGATTCTAATTTCATCAGAAGAAGGAGAATAGAAATTCGGGATAGTGAGCTTTGACTTCAACCTATATGTTTCCTCTTTCTGCATCTTACTCTCTGCTACATCATCCCCAGGGTCTGCAGGTTTGTAAATCCAGGTGTTAATTTATATTATTCTTTGCTCCATGCTTGGCTGTGCCTATCAGCCTATTAAGAAATTAATAGGGTCTCAGTATCTGTCATTGCTAATTTTAAGCAGGAAGAAGGACATTCCAAGCCATAACATTGATGCATTTGAAAAGACATTGTGTCTTTCTCATTATTTAGCCTATTTAATGACATGCCAATACTACTTCACTAAATACTAGTCATAAGAGATTACTTCAATATTTTAAAAATTATATCTGAATTCCTTTGAAATGTCAGATGTTTTCTACTAATCAAAAAATAGTTTTCAGGAGGATTCCTGTAGAGAGATCTCCAATTACAGATAAAAGTTAATGTACAATTGGTACACACTACTGGCTGGTTTTTAACCTCAAATACTAATGAAAGTTAGGTATCTGAACTCAGCAGAGTGGTAACTAGCTTTCAGTACTAGCAGTTATCAGCCTGGGTGTAGAAGAGCTGCCAACAGTTCAATCACACTTTTGTGGCAAAATATCCGTGACAGTTGTAAAATGGGATGCAAGAAAAGGAGTATTTTTTTTCTGCCCAGCACATCTGGGTGACACCTGCTAATGCTGACATAAACATGCCTGTGCAATGATGACTCCATATTCCCCTCAGACTGCGAAAGGATGGTTTTACTGTGTATCAGTGTATATAAGGAAGCATAACAAATATTAGTGGTGATTTAATGCATAATTTTCCACTTTCTATATGGAAACCTGTAATCCTGGAAGGTCCTACTCCATTTTAGCATTTGGAAGGACATCAGATGTAGGTTTTTCAGATGTGTAAGGAGTAATAGCTCTTTTAACATTTCGATGTCAAGTTTCCCGTTCTAGTATTTCATTAATGGGCTGCAATATCTTATATGCTGACTGAGATCTTACCTACACAATTTTTTTAAAAAAGTCCCTTCTCTTTCAAGAGATGAAGTGAGATGGTAGCCTTTCAAGCAATAAATCAGGCAATGTCTTCCTGACAGTGAATGTGAGCAAGAGAGAGACAAAGAAGAGTGTGGTGGGAAGAAGCAGGGAGAGTGCATACATGTGCAAAAGCTGGTAATTTTCACCACTGGTATGCCCTTTAAGATAAGTGAAAACCATCTTATGGCATACAACTTGTTTGTCTCTATTCCTTGCCATGTTACTGTACCTCACTCTCCTCCGAGACTGGAGGAAATCACTTATCCAAGGGGTGCAGAAAAATTTCACTCCTTAGCATATCAAACCACACTCATTTTGAATGTATTCATGTACATAAGACTCAAGATCATAAGCTGAATAAGAAAAAAAAGAAGGAAAAAAGACAAATCAACCAAGATATAGATAGAAGAGGAGGATATGGGTTCAAAATGTCAAGAGGGGAGGAATTGTGTTTGTTCAAGTTGTTCTCAAAGGAAAACAATATCCCAGACCTAGAAGTTCTCTGTGACTTAAGCATTTAGTCTCAGATATTCAAAGAAATGCATGATCTGGCACTCTAACACTCCAAGTTGCACATAAGGTATTTGATTCTCTGCTCAGCTGCTAAAGTAAGTCTAGAGTTCAATATTATATTTAGCAGAAAACAGAGGAAAGAAATGCACCTGTATAAATGCTACATTCCTATGGTGGTTTCTCCCTGGGGAGCTGCTTACCAGCTGTGGAGTAAACCCCAGACCAACCGAGACAGTTTGTGTGGGTTCCTCAGATCAGCTGGCTGGAAGCATGGATAAGGCTTGGAGTGAAGAGCGGACTTCTGACATGGGTTTGAAAGGTGTTTATTGGTGCAGCTCCACGTGCAAAAGGCACAGCCTGGCCTTACCTTCTCCCTTTTGTACCCCAGGACATAGCCTGAGGCAACAGGAGAATTCGGGCCAATGGATGGAAAGGGGTTGGGTGTTCCAGAGGGGGACACTTAACTCAACAATTGAAGAGGACAGGTGTCTGAGCACCTAGTCGAATGGGAGATGATCTCCCCTCAAGTTACCAGGGTGATTGACAATGGGCTCTCTTCTGGGAGATACCATGGGGGTCAGGGAATGGGTGAAGGGATTTAGGAAGGAACATATCAACATGAAATAAATAAAATACATATAAAACTCTGAAAGGCTTAATCATGCATTGCAACACATTCCATGCAAAGGTATGCATCTTCACAGCAGTGCTATGAAGGAAGAAAAAAATATTGAAAAAGAGAATTGACCATTCTACCTGTGATCTTAGATTAGCAGCCATCTGAGGAGACAGTTTGATTTGAGGCCATGACAGAGCTGATGAATTTGCAGCTGCTGGAGAGTAGAGCATTCAGGGGCATGTCCAAGCCCAACCAGCCAGTGCTTACAGGTAAGTTATATTTCAAAAGTTTACAGCATCTTTTATTGATTGTTAATTTTTATGCCTTGGCATGGGAAAGAAAATGTGATAGAGTTTCTTATACAGATGAACTGTAATGGAGTGTAAGTTGCATTTGGACTCCTGCAGAAGGAGTTGAACCATTCATACTTCATGTGGAATTCAAACAGGATTTTTGTCTGACTGTGTTGTGGCAGTGAGCATTCAACACCGGGTGAAGGGTGAGGCTTGTATCAAATGGTGCAAGGTCTCTCAAGTTCCGTGACTTTGGAAACCTGTGCCAAGATTCCTTCACCACTGGGGGCTTTTGTCCATGAGGGCTCCTGCTGGACCCCTAAATCAACCTTAAATACAGACCTAAAGCTAGCCCCACGTTGTGTGTCAAACCAACCACATACTTAATGTTTTCAGTCTATAAAGGACAAGCAAAAGAGAAGGTCACAGAACCACAGAATTTGCTAGGCTGGAAAAGACCTTGGAGATCGTCAAGTCCAACCTGTGGTTAAACACCACCTTGTCAACCAGATCATGGCACTGAGTGACACACTCAGTCTTCTCTTAAACACCTCCAGGGACAGTGATGCCACCACTTCCCTGGGCAGCCTATTCCTATGCCCAATGACTCTTTCTGTAAAAAATTATATTCTAATCCCCTGGTGCAGTTTAAGACTCCTTCCTCTTGTCTTTTCTTTGGTTGCCTGAGAGAAGAGACCAATCCCCA
Organism: Trochalopteron elliotii; assembly: GCA_024734555.1. Classification (NCBI taxonomy): domain Eukaryota; kingdom Metazoa; phylum Chordata; class Aves; order Passeriformes; family Leiothrichidae; genus Trochalopteron; species Trochalopteron elliotii. Next base: position 142,045 of record JANPWX010018474.1, on the reverse strand, counting down.
CCTGGCTAAAACCTCCAACCTCCTTTCGGACAGTTGTAGACAATGATAAGGTCTCCCCTGAGCCTTCTCTTCTCCAGGCTAAACAAGTTCAAATCCCTCAGCTGTTCCTCACAGGTCTTTTGTTCCAGACCCTTCACCAGTCTGATTGCCCTCCTCTGGATGCAGTTGAACATCTCAATGTCCTTCCTGAACTGAGCGGCCCAGAACTGGACACAGTACTTAAGGTGCAGTCTAACTAGTGGTGAGTACAGGGGGAAAAAGCCTTGTGAAAGGGGAGAAATTACCCATACATGCTCTAGTAATAGAAAAAATGTTGCTAGAGTTTGACTCTATTTGACCTCCTTTCCATCCTTTAAAGCAAAAAATAGAGTGAATGTTCTGAATTCAGGATGCCTCACTAGTTAGAACTTTTTTCCAGTGAAAAAGTGAAAGATTTGTGTCTTTTTTCATTGCAGCCTGGGCTTCATATTCTTGATTTTGGTAGGCCCTAGCTAAAGACAATTAGTGTTCTGGTTGGCATTAGTCAATTTTCAAGAAGCAATAATGTATTCTTGTACCAAAAAACAAGCTGGGGTCAGTAGCAGCAATAACTTTGTATTGGGTCTCCCAAAACTGATTCACCTGCAGTCCAGGCCAGTGAAATGCAGTCAATGACACTGACAAGTGAAAGACAAAGTTCTTAAAACAGAACACTGTAAACCAGAGGAACATGATAAAGATATGAGTACAATGAAACTTGAATCAGAAGCATTAAGGGATGGAAGACAGAAGAAAACGCAGACTATATCTCATCTCTGTGCTACGTGTCTTACTAATACAAAGAAAGGACTTATGACAGATCATCCCTCATCTATTTTCCTTGTACACAATGGATGCCTAATAAAAATGGTCACTGATCCACTGCAGTAAGGAAGCAGTACAAGAATATACAGTCCTGACAGCAAATTCAGTGGCAGGACTACATTGATTGTCCTTATCCAAACTTAAGAAACCTATGTTATTTTAAAAAATAATTTGAAAAGGTCTATGTTTGTATTTCACAAAGTTTAAACATATGACAGGAAGCAATGCATTCTAACTTCTTTTCTTTGCTCTGCTACTGGTTTGCAGTGGCACTTTGGTCATATCTTCCATGCAATTTTATCTTTTTTTTGCCCATGGTTGAAATGGGTTTGTAAAAGTTAAACTGAGTTTTATGGGTACCAGTTCTTTGAACTTTCCAATCACTGGTTCAGTTCTGTTATCCTTTCCTCTCTATCTGATGCTGTAAGTGTGCACCAGCAGCCAAGGAAGACAGTAGACCCTCATTCCCACTCCCCATCTGTTCACTCTTCAGGAGGCAGCAGGTAACAAAATGCTGCAACCAAAAAGGTGAGGGAATCATAGGGGAAGAATTTCACAGGAAGACCCATGTTGGGTCTAGCTGTAAATGAGATTCTAAAATATTCTTTTTTCCACTCTTAACCCAGAAAGCAGGAAAGGACAAGAAACAGTCCTTTTCCAGATCTGCAGTTACTAGTTAGGATCATGTGTTCTTATTTCACATGTGCCAGTTTATGGGAGACAAAATGGTCTTCAGACTGCTTCTCATGAAAAGAAGTTTCAATGTTATTGGAGAACAGCAAGTTAAAATGGCCACTTAAACCATGTTAATATAAAAAGTGTCTTGTCATTAATAAGATAACACCTTCTATATGTCGCTCTCCAAAGTGCACATCTCTATCTTTTATTCTAGAGTTGGTGCAGCTTACTATTAATCATGTACATGGGGAATGGCACAATTTGTTTTTAGGTTTTACATTTATAAAGGATGCTGATCTCTGGTTGTAGAATCTCTGTCATAGTTACATGCAAAATATCTGAGATATTACATAACCTCAAGTGTGGTCAAATAGGGAAAAAACATAGCTGGTTTTTATATTCCCTTTCTTCCTCAGATGCTCTATTGTTGCATGGCTTTAGCCATTTAGTAAAACGTTTTCTGCTGTCACAGTAAGCACAGAGTCTTGTGATCTGAAAGAAAAAGGCTGGGCAGTGAAAGGTTTGTGTGGCACTTTGTTCAGGGGCAAGCATGTGGCTCCCAATATACTCTGGGGACACAGTCATTCAATTTGTACCACGCAAACTCCAATCACAAGCTCGTTAATCAGAAGCCAATGAGCTCCCCATACCCAAGAGGTGAGGCAAGTGATGTGATTCCTGGAAGTAGCATTGTCTGGAATGCAAAATCAGAAAGAAGCAATTCAAGCAGCTCCTCATCACTGATGCTTGCGATAAAAAAAGCTTGGAAGAGAGGGAAAGGGTGAGGAATAGGGATAGGGGGTGAGTGAGGAAGAAGAGGGAGAGGAATAGGGATAGGGGATGGGTGAGGAAGAACAGGGAGAGGGAGAGGAAGAGGGAGAGGGAGAGGAGAACATGCTCTTAGCATGGCTTTTGGATGCTGCTCCAGCACCTGCATTAACAGCTAAGACTTGCAATTGACAGATGCATAGAAATAATTAGAGGACAGGCAATATCTCAGTTCTATAGAGCAGCACCTTTACTCTGATGTTTCTTGATTTGTATTGTTTGTATTACTATATCTGCAAGATGTCTTAGAGGGCATTAGGGTGCCACTGAGTGCAGTGGAATGCACAAATAAAGTCTTCCACAAGACAGTCAGAGATTGCCAGACACAAAAATATCTCCTTTAAGTTCCTAGTAGTTCTCCACTACATGTAATGGATCCCAAAATCCTGGCAGCAGTTGCAGAGCCAGAGGACACAGACTGATGTGTGAGTGCATGCACACTGCAGAAGGGTTTGGCTCTATTTACTGCAACCAGCCAGGGCAGTCGGGGTCCTTCCTGCACTCCTTCAATTTGTTACTGCTTTCTCACTCTGGAATAAAGAGGCAAAAACTTAGTGGTTTTCCACTAAAAGACACACAGCACAACAAGAGTTAAAGTAAGAAAGCCTGAATGTTTAATCTGCCAGAAACATATGAGAAGAGCAATCAAATCTGGGATAAGATGCTCTGAATGAGGTATGCCTGATTGCTTTAGACCATGCTGTTTGTCAGCCTTTTAAAATTCAAGTCATTACCAGATGCTGATCTGCTCTAATATTGTGATATTTTATCTGATTACACTTATGTGATTGTGCTATATCTGCTATTTGCCTTCCCATTTTTCCATATATATTAAATGCAGGTGGTTTTATTATTCAGAGAGCTAGAACGTGTTGACTGCTCTGAATATAAATGGGGATATTATATCATTACCTTGCTCTGAAAGCAGAGTCATTCAGTGTGTAAATCATATGCAAGGTACCTAGTGGAGACACAATAAACCAAAATGTCTTGAGAGAGAAAGCAATGAGAAAGGGATAAGGAGATAAAAATTTAGGGCATTGTTAAAGAAGGATAATGTTCATAATCCTATTTAGTTCTTTGAAACCACCATTTGATAATATAACCTTTATATTCAAAACTTTTTTTAAGCTCATTGAGTATCTCTTGGTGAAGTTATTGTCACACTGAATATTATCAATAATGAGACTGAATAAAAACAAGATCACTAACCAACCAGGCATCTTAGCTGCTTTCAAAAGATGCGGAAGAGGCCCACACATTTCTGCAAATCCTTTGTGGATCCTTCTAAAAGCATGTCTTACTGTGGGTACAGAATTTTGGGAAACCTTGGAAAAATATTCAGGGATCACTTACAGCATATCTGAAAAGCAGATCAGGGTAACAGGGCAGTCCAGGAACCCCTTTTTCTTGCAAGAAAGAAAATTTCCTTGAAAATTTCACTGTGATAAATTGGAAGCGTGATAAATCCTACTGGGAGGATGCTTAGAAAAGTTACTGGATCATAGAAAGGCTAAGACTAGAGACACCTCTGAAGAAGAGCTAGCCTAGCTCACTTTCTGAGCTATAGTAGGTTGCTGAAGACAGTGTGCAGCTGCATTTTGGGTATCTTCAGGGATGGAGACTCCACAACCACTCTGAGAAACCTGTCCCATTTCTCAGAATCCCACACAGGAAAAAAGGGTTTTCTTATGTTTAAATGAATATTCCTGTCTTTCAGTTCGTGCCCATTACATCTTGTCCTGTCACTAGGCACAACTGAGGAGAGTCTGCCTACACCTTCTTTACCTCCCCATGAGGTACTCATGCATCTTGATAAGTTCAGCCCCAACCTTCTCTTCTTCAGGCTGAACAGACCCAGCTCTCTGAGCCTGTCCTCTTAGAAGAGGTGCTCCAGCCTTCTGATAATCTTTGTGGTGCTTCTCTGGACTTGTTCCAGCATGTCCATGCTGCTCTGGCAGGGGAAGCCCAGGACCAGGCACTCCAGGTGTGGTCATCTCTAGATGTTGTTCCTCTTCTTTGGCTGTTACAGCATAATCCCTTGTAATCTTGCTCGACCTCCAACAGCTGTGGTAAATTAGATCAAGGTAAATGCACAACAAACAAGTAAAAAATTAAAATTGCTAATGCCTCCCCATCCCTGTCCCCATCAGTTCTGCTTGCAACCTTCAGGATGACAGTAGGGCTGTCAAGTCCCCCAAAAAGGTTACTGCACAAAACAACACCACCACCCCTGTATTTACAGGAATGATTTCAGAGAGTGTGATGAGGAGTCCAGAGAGACAGGGAGCTGACCAAGTGAATGGTGACTCTAAGTAAAGCAGGATAACATTATGTAGATGCTGCTGGGGCAGAGAGTACAGAAGACAGTCAGGGAAGGGCTCTACAATTAATACACATCAGACATCAACTTTTCTGAAAAATAAGAATGCAAAGAAAGAAAAAAAAGAAGGTATAAGGAGGAGAAGGGGCAGCCAGTGCAAAAGCCATGGATGAACAGTTCAGAGACACAGAAGCTCAAGAAGAAAAACTAGCAAAACTAGCAAACAAGAAAAACAAGCACAGGACAGAGAGCCGTAACTATTAAAGGTTGGTTTAAGCTTGCAGAGTAAAGCACAACTGCAACAAAAGAAAAGCAAGCGCTAGTGCAAGATAACAGAATTTAAAGTAAAGGTGGCTCTAAATCCGAACTGAGGAGAGCAAAAATGCTCTCCACTCTGTAAAATGCACTTTCAGAAAGCAGAAAACAGGAAAACTTTGAAAAGAGAGAGAGAAAAAAAAAAAAGCCAGACAGACGTAGTCCTCCAAATAGTGGTAAGAATTAGATGGGCAAACCACTGGCTTAAATACCTCCCTCATTAATCTTCACTGATTTTATCTGCCTGGAAAATTTTCAGTAACAGCCTATTGACATTGATATACAAGTTTGGGCACTAAAGGAGCTAACTGCCAAGCTTGGAGAAAAATGCGTGATTTTATCACAAATATCACAGAATGTTATGTTGATAAATCCTCTGCTACTGCAGCCATGTGGCACAGGGAAATCCTTGTTTTGAGTTTGAGTTTCCAAAGTAAGCTTTAGTCCCATCTGTGAAGAAGCGGTTAAAGACATCAGCCCAAGGTTAAAAGTGCAGAAAACAAAAAAAGCAAAAGTACTTCATGCTTAAGCAACTATATTTTTAAACATTTTACAGAATGTAATTTTCAAGATTTTTGAAATCTTGATTCATCATGCTTGAGCTCAGTTTCACTCCTTTCTCAAATTTCCTGCACAGAAAAGCTAACAAATGACATACTACTTTTCCCTGATAAAAAGCTGTCTTGCTAATTACTATTTCATACATGCAAATCTGACAAATTGGGGGAAAAAATGGAGGACAAAAATATGAAGAAAGTTCAAAAACTAATGGTTGAAATGTACTGTCAATTCACAGTATAGAGGTTTCTCTAGGCAAAATATTTGCTGAACTGAACTAGGGCATTTTTAGTCTGCAGAGGAGGAGCACTGGTTTTACTCAGCCTTCAGAAGGCAGTTGCTTGAGCTGGCACAGAGGTTCATCTTCATATCTGCTTGGTTGTAACACCAGACCAAGGATTTAAATATAAAATATGACCAAATGGAACAGTTTTTTCATATTATTTGACTTATAAGATTGGGAAATAAAGGGAACATGGGACTAGAGGAACTGTATTTGAGTGTTGATACAGCATTTGTGTGTTCTCAGGTTTCAGCATTTTTAAGGGAACTTACTTCAAAACTCACACTCAAATTTGTTTGGACAACAGACAATCTTTTACAGAATCTGAATGGTAGAGTTAGGAGTGAAAGACAGCATAAATTATCAAAGGTACCCAGATACTCATGGAAAAGGAACTCTGTCAGTCTTGGTTCTATTTAAAACTCTTTCTGTATAGCATTTTAAAGTGAGTAAATATTACATTTGTGACAGCTGCAAATTATACTAAATGTAGAGGACCTGCAAACACCAGTTAAGCCAGAATGAGGTTAAATCTCTTTTAGGAGATTGGAAAGACAGATTGATAAAATTTACTACAAAGCTCCTTATGTGTATTTCTGCCAGGTGGTGGACTCAAGGTTAGAGGCTTTCCTGAGGTGTAAATGTGCCACCACAAAGACCTAAGAAACCCCAACAGTTAATGTAATCCTGGGAGGACTGACATCAGACTAATTGGTCAGGAGGAGACATTTGAAACTCTGGGTTTCAGATCCCACTCTCAACAATTTCTTCTCTTGGTATAAAAGAAGATGGAAAGAGGAAGCTGGACAGTCCAAATGACTGTGGCAGGCCCAGAAGAGTTTGTCAACTCTTATTCACATTCATATGCAATTATTTGCCTTCCCCTAGAGAAAAGTCAACTCATTTGAGAAAATTATATCAGAAGCAAAACAGCTTGAACAGTTTCTTGTCTTTCTCCTGCATTTGTTTATATGCTAATTCCTGTAATATCTCTGCTAAAAATACAACTTTGTTTTGATTGTTAAAGTGCAAGGAGCATCACTACAAAGAGAGCCTGCAAAGCTGTTCAGTTCATCCTTCCACCTTACAGAAAAGCCCCTCAGGCACAGTGTTGCAAGGCCTGAATGAGCGCTCCATCAAATTATGCACACGTTTTCCAGCTACACATTGTGAATTTTCTAAGTACTGCTTTCCACTGTTGGATGTATACTATCCATTTTTGTTTGATGAGCAGAGCAGGACAATCCCCTCCCTTGCCTGGCTGGTGATGCTGTGCCTGATGCACCCCTGGATATGGGTGGCCCTCCTGGCTGCCAGGGCACTGCTGGCTCATGTTCAACTTTCAATTGACCACGTCCCTGTCCATAGAGCTGCTCTTTAGCTTCTCATTCCCCAGTCTATACGCACAACTAGAACTGCCCCATCCCAGGTATGGAATCTGGCACTTGCCCTTGTTAAATTTCAGAGCTTTGCAGATGTTAAAACAGCATGTCACAGACTTTTGCTCCAGAGGAAATGTTAGTTTAAGGAGTACCAGATGCATTATTCCCCATGCTGTCCCACAGTTACAGTGACACAACTGTTCGGTGAAGAATTTCCTTGTAATATCTAAGCAATCTATCTAATTCAAACCTACTCTCAGTTTGAAGCCATTGCCTCTTGCCCTGTTTCTACAATTCTCTGTCTTCCTTGTAAGCCACTCTAAGATACTGGAAGGTTGCAATGAGGTCTCCGCACAACCTTCTCCAGGATGAATAGTGTCAAGTTCCTCAACCTGTCTTCACAGAAGAGCAGTTTTACTTATGTTTTAATGCTTCATTAGCTCTTTAAAAACTACAAATGAGTTGGTGTGACATAAAACATTTTTATTACTAAAGAAATGCACCCTGCTTTGCTCATATCCTACCATCAAAATACATAGGCCAATCTTATTCCTGCCCTTGCTTAAAATTTTTCCATTTACAGATGGAGAAATTAAAATGTCCACCAAATCTCTTGCAATGACTTGTCTATTATTGCCTCCAACCCCACTACTACAGCTATAGAGAGACTCATATTAAGCCGCTACTGAAACAAACAATTCGTTGTGGAATCTATGATTCTCCCTGACCCTCTTGGCAAAAGGCAGGGATTCAGGAGAGAATCCTATATACTAAAGTGTTTAGTTCAGGCATATTCACCAAATGAGTCCACTCAGCTTTCACAAACAATGGCAGTGGGTTTTCATGGAATGAAAGTATTTATTTGAGGAAGACATTGGCAGCCACTAAATTCATCAATACTGGCGAAGAGTTGTTTCTGGTTTTTCTTTTAAGAATTTTTATGCAGCAAACTCATCCATCCAGTGTCTCATATTGTTTTCCAGTTATTCCTTTCACAAGGGGAACCTTTGTTACCTCTATCTGCTGATAAAAGGAGAGGCTTCTTGTTTATGTACATATGAACATATATGCTGGGCATAAATGAACACATGGGAACCAGTAGTAGTGTGCTTTTATTCCTCTTTAGCCACATGGAGACAGGCTTTTGTAGCTGTTAAAACCTTCACAAGCTAACACTTCTGCTGCGTTTCTGAGCCACAAAAAATTTTGAAGACCTGAAACAACAGCATGCCTAAATTTTTACAGAAGAAATCACTGATTTTTACAGAAAAAAATCACTGAATTTTGCAGTATGACTAGCATACAAATTCAGGCAGTCTAATAAAGTATTTATAAACCTGTTCCTGATCTTTCACAGATAACCTATGAAACTTCTATCTAAATATGACAGCAGTGTATTCATTAGAAGTGTCAGCAAAATAAATATTTTCAGTAATTTAAATATTGAGTCAGAGCATCATACTGTATAAATAAGCACAACATTGTTCAGGAATTTCTTTTATTTTTATATAATAATCTATAAATGCAAGTAATGCATGCAGTATGAAGAATGATAGGCCAGTCATGTGGAAGAAGAGGACATGCTACAGAAGGGGACATACAACAAAGACTCTAATGAGGAGCATACAGTTCTTCAAAAGAAAAAGGGTGCCAGGCTACTGTAAACATTCTCCCGCAGTTTTTAATTCTTGACAAGTAGAAATATAGACCCTTTAATATTTTTTTATGTTATTTACTACTTGGGCACTTCATGATCTGCTTTCTTTTTGCTTGAAACTTTGCACCATCTGGGTACCAAAACATGTTTTGAACACTGTAAAGTAAAATATGTACAGCAGAAAAACTTTCTATACCAAACTTTGAGAAAAATTCTACTATACTCTACCAGCTCTAAGAATTTATGAAGGTATATTTTTCTAAAGGTAAATGCATATTGGAATTTTTCAGTTCTGTATTAAGGATAACATTATATTAAAAACACCACGAAATCTTATTACCAACCTCTTTGGGGTTTATAACTTAGGTCACAAATCAAACCAATTCTCTGTGAAAAACAATATATCCTCCTTCTTTCTTTCTTTCATCTATATAAACCTTTGTTCAATATCTTTTTCCCCATAGACCATACAGTATGTTAACAACCTCTAGTTGCTGCCTATACAAGAGTTGTTGGCTATGAACAACAAAAATCCTTTCTTTTCTCATTAGCTAAGGGAGAGATAGGACTCATTAAAACTAGACTGTTCTTCTCAATCAGAGAAGGAAGAGAAAAAAGATATGAAAGAGACAGGGTCAGGAAGAATGTCTGGCAGATAAGGATGCTATTTCTAATTGTTTCCTCCATATAAGTGTCAGAATTACCTCAAGAACTGGCTGTATTTTAAAGACATAAGAAAAATTTCTGGTTATCTGAGAAGACACATAGGGTGGTCCAAGAGATCAAAGCATTGCTAGCAAAAACCTCCATGGGAACATTGAACCATAACCTAAAACCAGAGAGACAGGAGCAAGGAGGCATGAGAAACAGGTGCAAGAAAAGTAAAAAGATAGTAACTAGCTTGAAACTACTGCAGAGGCAACTGCCCGGTGGAGGTTCATGAGTTCTTTTACTAAGAAAACCCCATTTGTATTTACTGTAACTGCACAACACCTCTAGTCTCAGGGGCAAGTCTTCAAGACCAAAATTAATATGCCAAACCAAGAAGTGTTATAGACTATCAGTTTAGCCATAAGTGTCAGTTTTTTTCTCATAGGTATGAAAGAGGTAGCTCTGCTACCACCAGTTGACTGAGAGCAGAGCAAGACATCATGAAGACACAGTGATGCCCATTTTATTGTGAAAATAAAGAATAAGGTGGGAATGTCAAGCCTAACACAGAACAGCAGCTATAAAAGGATATTCACTCCAATAGTTAGCATGACATTTGAGTAGCTTTGTGGACAGGATTTCAAATTTATATGCCTTAGCTGACAGGTTTAGTAAAGGAGATCTCAGGATTGCCCTGCTCCACAGTGCAGTTTGTTCAAATTCTCATTAATTCTAAATGTAGAGCTTGAAATCAGGAAGGGTGAGGAGATTTCACCATGGGTATACAAAAATAAAACCAAAGAGTTGACAAAAAAATGCTGTGGATCCCACATCCAGGACAGTTGCACTTCTTAAGGTGGCACACTACTGCAGGACATGCCTGAGTGGAGAAAATTAACAAGAAATTATCAAGGAGTGCAGAACACAGATGTACTTTCTAGCTGGCATGTGTGCCAATGCTAATAAAATAATCTTTCTAGTTCTCATGTCTATCACAGAGACCAGGATATACAGAAGAAAGGGTCCTCCAGGCCTCCCATGCACTTGAAGCAGAAGCACTGTTCAGCTGTGCTCCAGTCAGGCAGTGCCCCAGAAGCAATGCCAGTGGGGGTCCGGACAGTACTGAGGATAAGGTCCTGTGTGCTGCTGGGCAGAAAGCTGAGCAAGGACAGAGAACCTGGAGATAAGGGAAATTTTTCTCCACAGGAGAAGGCACAGGTGGGCTGTATGGTTTGGGAGGTGGCGTTGTCTCCCTCCTTGGAGGGTTTCCAGCCCCCATGGTATAATGCCCTGAGACCTGGTCTGACTCTGTGGCTGAACCAGGTGGAGGAGTTGGAGCTGAGACCTCCTGAGGTCCCTGCTGGCTCTAAGTATCTTGTACTAATTCAATGTTCTCAGTTTGAGGAGGACATCAGAATGCTGGAGAGGATTCCTGGAAGACCTGATTAAGGATGAATTAAGTAACTGTAAAAGAAAGGAAGAGGAAGATTTTAAGGATCTCAATCTTTTAACCTTATTAGAAGCAGGTTAGTGGATGCATTGATCACTGTTTTTAAGCATGATTTAGGAAGCACAAACCTAGTAACAGAGGGCTCTTCAGTCTGCCAGAAGTCACAACAGTGACTGAGACAGAAGAAAAGCTACAGTAAGAAAAAGCATGGACATTTACAAAAAATAACATAATCAAGTCAGGATTTGTGAAAATCCTCTGTTCTCAACAAAATGTAATTAAGCTCAGTTAGAGGTGGTATTTGAGCCTTTTATTCTAAGAACCTTGAGTACTGAATAATTTTTTTAAATAGTTAACATGGGTCAGAGGTTTTCTTCTAACCAAAAACAATTAAAATATATATATAGCCATTGGGTAAGAAGAGGCAAAAATAAAGTCTAGGAAGGGAGCTCATGGAAGGAAAGACATGCAAGTCCAAAGGAAACAAAGGTATGGAACTGCACAGGTGACAACAATAAGTTGGCATTATACACAAGACTGAAAAAAGATATACTTGCACTAACTCAGTTCATTCTGGCTTTGTTGTGACAGCTCTGCAGAGTCATCAAAAACTCACATGACCAGCAAATTAGGCATTATGTCCATAATGTAGCAGCACACATGGAGAAGGAAGATTACAGTGAGCAGAAACCATCTTTCTGTGTTGAGAAGGTGGTATGCCAGTTGTACTGATACCATTAGGAGTTGTCAAGTTGTCAAGGCATAATAACAACATGACCAATGCTGATGCCCAGGCAAAGCAGTGCTTCATTGTGTTCTGAGCTTGAACCAATGCTGTGCTTTAAAGTTCCATAATAACTGAATGGAAAAGCAAATCAGAAGGTTAGATAAATGTCAGAAAAAAATAACGGCCTGTACAAGGTTAATGTTTATTTCTAAGTACAAACACAACAGAAAAGAGCAATAATTAGCTGAAAATGCAGCAGTAATACTTGTAGGTATAAAACACAGTTGTTTGAAAGAAATGTCATTAGTAACGAATAATTTCAATATTGTTTGCAGGTCTGATGCTGAGCTAAGAGCAGAAGCTACAGTCAGAACCTGTCCTAACACCATAGTGACATTAAGAATATATTACAAAGAGTTTTCAATGTGATCCAATTCACTCTTCTTTAAAGGTTATTGAAAATAAATAGCAAACTTTTCTCTTTGTATTACAGCCAATTATAAGGCTGTTGCTTTAATTAGGCATGCTGGTGTGGCAAATGAAGAGCTTTAACAAAGGAAAATGTAGAACTGCTTAAGAAAATTTGAGTAGGTGTGGTTTCTTGCTTGAAAAAGTTTGAAGATGCCTTCTGGGATTTGAAATTGCCTTTTGTAACACTTAAGCAGCCAAGTGGCAAGATTAGTTTATCTAAAAACACTACCAAATTTGAAGTCATGTGCCTTGCCATGCAGATGGGCAGAGTAAGGTTTCTAAGAAAGAGCCATGCAACAAGGAACCTGCCATAAGAACAAGTTCTGAACTGCCATCTCCTCTATAAGCATATGCTCCCAACCACCCCAATTATCTTTGGTGAAATGGGTTTAGGATCAGCTGAGTTCTTCAACATCAAAAACCTGAAAGGAATCAAATATTTAAAATTGCTAAGTATAAGCATAATTTGTCAATGACTGAATTATAAGTGCAAGTTACAATAGCCCATAATTTCCCTTTGGCAGCATCCCCCCAAGGCTACTCTATCACATTGCTGTTGGACTACTTACTATGTGATGGAAAGGTCAGAAAAACTTTAGGTTGGAAAAGGCGTCTGAGATCATGTAGTCCAACTTTTGATTGATTGTCACCTTGTCACCCAGACACCATTGCCCAACCATTTTGTGATCACCTCCAGGGATAGTGACTCCACCATATCCCTGAGCTGCCTATTCTAATGATTAACAACACCTTCTGTGAAGAAATTCCTCCTGGTGTCCAGAATTCCTTCTGGAGTCTTGATATCCAGATGCAATACCAACAATCTTTTTTCTGCAAAAGTGCACATGTACCTTGCTTACCATCAGCAATGTTTCTTCCAGAAAAGTGCACTGCATCACTGCAATATGCTTTCTTGATAACTGATTCTGCAGATTTTATTTTTAAGTCAATGAGGAGCCCAAGTTCTGCTTCATTGCTGCATTTTTATTTATATTAATTCGATGCATTTTAAAGGCTGCTGTGGTTGGAATTAAAAAGAGGTTGATATATTATTGAACATTTCTCCTTTAGGCTGACAAAAAGAATTCATCACTTAACCTGATGGCAATGAAAGACAGTGAATGAATCACTGCTTGAGGAAACCAATTTATTTAGTCACTGTGTCATGGTTATTTATTACTTATCAGCACATACTGTTAGTTCAATTAAACACAAAAACCTGAAGTTCTCTTCCAGCCTTCTCCCCCTCTCAATTTTTAAAAACACACAACAAACCAGAAAAGTATTACTAGAATCTGCAGTGCTAAGACTAAACCCTTCAGGTTTATTGTGTTTCTCTTGTTTTAATTAAACTTTGTTTATTAAACTTCTGCAGCTAAAGTATGGGGATTATTAATCTTATTCAGTAGCTAAAGATATTAGTAGAGAGAGGACAAAAAGAAGAAATTAATAATAAGACAAAGTGTTCATTGCAACATTTCACCCATAAAAGTACAGGGAGCTGCAAAGAGCAAATATTTTCTCCCATCTGCTTGCAAAGGAGTAAGAAATGAAAATTCCTGATTTTTGTATATGTGCATGTATGTAATTTAGAACACTAGTAGTAAATGTATATGTCATTTCACAATATAATCACAGATATATAAAACCAACCATAATCACTTCAGTATTGCTGTTCCTCCTCCTCTTTGTTTCCTGTGTGTTCTTTGTCTAGGACAAGATGAGAGCAGAAAACAGAATTTTTGTTCCTCAAGAGAGGATTCTCTGTTCTTTGCTTAATGTTAAAATTAACATGGGAAGCCTTTCTTATTAAAAATATAAATATAAAAGGTAAAATAAATAATACAAATATGAAACCTTCTTGTCTGAGGACAAATTGGCATTTGGAGATCTGCTTAGCAAGTACCATTGCTGAAGTAACAATAAATTAAAGTTACTGTACACAAAAACATTTAAGAAGATTAAAGAGATAGTCTGAATTGCAATTCCGATCAGGGTTACACATCAGCTGGTTCAAACACTGCCTACTGATTCCTTGTCCTGATTCCATTTTGCAATGATAAGCATGTATTATATCCCAACAATTTCAGAGGCTGCCATTCATCACCGGCCCTCACTTTGGGTAAATTCATTCCTTTTGGACAGTCGATATTTAGTGCAAAATACTGGCAACACTACCTTTTTTCTGCAGCAAGTGGAGGTATGATTAGGGGCCCAAGGGCTTCCTGTTCTCACCTCTTTTTTTTTTTTTTTGGTTTGGCTTCCCAATACAAATTTTAATGTTAATTTAGGTGACAGTGAAGTAATATTTTTTTTTTAAATGGCCCACTGAAAAGGGTTTCAGGCATTCACATTTTCAACATCAATTCTCTTCATAAGACAATAAAAATCTTAGACAGCCAATGCTTTTATTAAAACAGTCCAAATTAGAAGGATTCACCAGGCTGGACATTACCCAACAAAATGGGCAGAGATGCCTGCAGAGCCTCATTATTCATGCTAAGGACACAAGATTCACCAACCAGAAATTTAGTAAAACCATCATCTACCAATCTCTATGCCAGTTTATTTCACCAAAGGAGAGTAATTTACTTATGACAAATATTATACTATGGTAAGACAGGTATGGAGGAACTCTCCATGAACAATGAAAACACAGAAATTTTCTCAATGTGTTCTCCTGCAAAGCAGATATTACTTTTGCATTTTTGAAAAGAATATGCAGATTAGTTAGTGAAACAAGTGAGGAAACTCCACTATTGTGTGATCTAATGTTAATATGTGGTAGGAAGAGGTATATTTGAATGGCCTAAATTCTACCTAATCTTGATACTTAACTCTTTATAATAGGGGCTCTAGCTCTTCAGAAGTATCCAAACCATGTACAAAAGTAAGGCTCAGTAATTTAAATGAAATTTATATTGCCTAAATAGGATTCTACTATAGTAAATGCTGCCTATTTTAACTTCCTTGAAACAGTATCAATAGCTCTTCAGCATTTCAGTACAAATATATATTCCATAAGAAACCTGTTTCTTTAAAATACCCTTTTTTTGCACATTTTAAAGAAGGTAATATATTAATAGAACTGCTTAGATCCACTAAGCGTTTAAAAGGTTTAGTAGAAATTGAGGATAGGAAAGATACTACCTGCCTTTACAGTGGCAAGACATGACTTCAGTTAATTTTCCAATACTGCATCCACTTGACTTCCATATACCTCTCTGTCAGTACCCTGATGAGGCCTGTAAAGCAACTTGGAGAAGATATCAAACAATGCATCTCAATTTTGTTTGGGATATAGAGCAAATGGCTTCCTAAAATGATAGTTTAAGGAGTGTCGTATTTGTAGCAAAGTAATCTTTCATGCTGTAGTCATACGTGAATGGGTACAGTCAAAAAATCAGGGGACTAAAGGAGAAGCACTGGGATACTCAGTGTAACTGGGATATGCTCTGTATAGAAAATATCCCTTTATGAATTAAAAAATGCTACAGGTTGCTAAATCTTGATGAAGAGCAACCTGTCCCCAGTTCCAACAAACTGGGTTATTGCATCCTAGGTCTGAGGAGTCACTCTTCGACTGAAGTAACCGAGTCTCAGTCTTTCAACTGATCTCATGAAAGCATCACTTCATTCTTCAACTTTTCAACTTTTTATCAAAGTACACAGATAACAAAGTTTCTTTGCTCCTACACTATATTTGTCTAAATTGTTAGTCATTCCCCTTGTTTGGGGTTAGATTTGTTTCTTTTTTACTCATAGATTTTTACCCCATAAGTTGCTAGGAGACTAACTACTGGGTACATATGGGTGCTTGACCTAAATAACAAAGAGGTGGCCAAAAGTTGGGAAGGGTAAGAGCAGGCGGGTTTTTGGGGCACGTAAAGAACGGGGCTGGAGGCAGCGTCACTCTCTTGCTCTTGGCATCGGAGACAGGACGGCCAGACTGCTGCTTGCTGCGGGAGGAGTTCGCTGTCACCGAGCGGGTCCGGTCCTGAGGAAATCTACCACCATCTGCTCCTGGGTCCCGGAATGCTGAGCTCGCCTCCTCCCACCCTGCTGGGCCGGCCCCGTCCCGCCGCCGCCGCTTCTTCACTGCTTTGAGGTTTTTTGCTACACACTGCCCTGCCCTGCCGGAATATCCCTGACGTTCCAGCTACCACCAGTGGAGCGTCTCATCCACCAGCCCGGTATTTTCCATTGTTCCATCTTGGTGCTCCCGGAGTCCCAAGAGATCAGACTGCATCAGGCTTTGTGAAACAAAACCCCTCGAGGTTCCTGGTTCTGTTTATTGTTAATGCTGTAATTGTTGCTGTTTGTTTGCCTTGTTATACATACTATTACTACATACATGTTATTCCTATTTCCATACCTCTGCCTGAAACCCTCTTTAATTTTCTAAATTATAATAATTCGGAGGGAAGGGATTTGAATTCTCCATTCCAAGGGAGGCCCTGCCCCTCCCTAGCAGACACCTTGGTCTTTCAAATCAAGACCCCCCCCCCTTTACTATTCTGCTTCCATTCACTTTATTATTATGTAGAGAGAAGTACTGCTTACAAGCTGTTTACGCAGCTTGGGCTCTGCTCTTAGTACATTACTTTTCGAAACAGACATTGTTAAAGCAACACAGCCCCCTAGTGTGGATGTAATCCAAAAGTTTAATTCACATAAAATTATGATGCACTAACTTTCACCAGACTGCATACATGTAGTAACAATTACACAGACTTCAACAAAAAACCTCTAACCAAATGACAGCACCAATGAAAAACCCAAAACCATACACAGAGAAAATCTGCACCAGTCAATAATTGAGAATGTAAATTTAATAAAAATTTAATAGCTTAGATAGTTTATATTTGGAGCAGTTCAGACATGTTTTCAAAAAGACAAATTAAGCCATGGACCTTATTTCTGATGCCTCATATCTTAAGGACAGGAAGAACATGGGGAATCACTTATGCAATATAATCCAGCACCATTCAGCAGCTGGGTTTTCACTACTCATTCTGTTGTGCCAACACAGCAAATTCAATCAGAATGATGTCCCTGGTTGGAAGCAGATGGGCAGCATTCCCTGTGTGAATGAGTTTCCTGATGTGGTTCTGTACACATCCAGATGAACATTAGCTGCACAACAGCAGGGAGGGGACCAGGAGACAGCCTGGGAACCAAAAGAGAGAGCAACCAGGAGACAGCAACCTAACCAAGATGTATACAGAGTTCCTCATCAGCATTCATATTCAGCTTAAATGCTTTCCCAGTACTCTGAAGGCTAGTGTCAATGTGCTTAGACTAAACACACTTTTCCAGCCGTGTCTCTTGTCCTGTGCTCTTCTGGCAATCTTCGAAGATTTTATCTGCATCTGCTCCACTCCCAGTGGACAGGCCTTCAATACAGTCATGCAGAACTGCACACAGTATTCCAGCGAAGTAAAGCTGAGAATTCTTAAGTGAAGTAAGATTGACTGGAGTCTAGAAACACAAAATGGAATTTAGATCAGACAATTCATGGCTTTGCAGAACATTAGATATGTTACAAATGCATATTATAAAGTTAGCCTTTTGCAAATATTAAAATGAATACTATATGTATAATTGTACTGTATTAAGTTTTATTAATAGAGTTTAAAAAGGTGATGAATGTATTTTCTAATTGTAACACAGTAAAAAGACTAGGTTTTTTCTCTTCATAATATCTAAACTGACCAAACCAGAACATAGAGAGAGAAGATCCTTCTACATTCCTGAAATTGGTAAGATTGACACAGTGGTGAAACAAAGGCTACAAGAGAGTTCACTGATCTTCTGGTATCAGAAAAACTACCAGGTGCCAACTAGGACTTTTATCTAATAAAATGCTAATTTAGTACAATGGGGCAAGTTTCAATGGAAGGGGGGCCAAAAACCAAACGGACATCTGGACTCAAAAGAATGTTTGAATCACGCATTAGAGTCTACTGAATATGTAACACAGCAACCCTTAAAAAAAGAAATCTGAAAGGGTGAAGGTGTGCTGCTGGCTGGCTTTATGTCAGGCACCCTCAGCCAAGAAACTTTTGCTCTTCTGTCTTCTAAATTGTCTATTTTTGTTTTTTTATTAAACTTATAAATTTTTCTAAGAGAGTGGAACTCGTTTTTCACAGCTACAAAAGACAAAACCTTAATTTTGGGATTGACAATAATCAATGATCCCACGGACAAAAAGTTACCTTTACACACTGTTTAAAAAATGATGATGCAATGAATGAACAAATGATCATGTTCCATTCTCTGGTTATTTTTGGTTTGGGGTTTCTTTTCATGTTATTATTGTGCATGTTATTTTCATGTTATTATTACATGCAATACACATGTAATATTCAGATTTAAATTTTTGGGATCTTTCCTTACCTGACTACAGAGTCAGGTTGATTAAGTGGTATGTGGATAACCCTTCCTACAAGCAGTAGATTTTTCTCCATCTTTTACATATTCTGTTTACATATTTCAATATTAATGCTAAAAAAGGCCCATGAAACATGGGATTTCACCCCCTCCCCCACAAAATCAAGTACTTTAATGACTATATTTGACCACAAGTAAGGTGAACAAACTTTTCTTCTTCTCTACATATGTTGCAGATTGACTTAGCAATAAACACGAAGGTTTATACTACTGGGACAAAATTGCAGGACTTTATAATCAGTTTTTAATTTGGTGCCTATGCTCCTAAAGTTATGCTGTTCTTATGTTTCTGGATCAATTAACCACCTCATCTCCATTCCTGACTAAAGGGTTTACTTCATAATAATCTTCAATTATCTTCTATGAAAAGGGTATATTTACCAGCATCAGTGATCTCATAAAGCTAAATCAGTGTTTATAATTTTAAGACAGGCACATAAAATGCCACATAATAATCTACTATGCACTCATGCACATAAAGCCTTTCTTCAGTTAATGTTTTTAGAGAATGCTTTAGCCACAGAAGAAAAATAAAAGTAACTTTAGTTACCGTAACTGCTTTTGTAAACTATTATTTAAAAAATAGCAGTGATACCCAAGCAATCATTTACAAACTTTAAAGGTCTGACATTGTATGGGACCAGCTGGTGAAAAGATACTTTGTCCCACTACAAGGTTCCCCCAAGGTGGCTGCTGTTTTTGAAACTGCTCTTTTAAATACAGACAAGAACACTGTAAAGTGCTCCTTCAGCAAGACTCACAATGCAGTCCTGAACTGCTCATGTTTCATGTGGCATTTCAACAGTATCTGGTTAGAACAGCAGCATCTTATATCACCTACACAGATTTCTGACACTATTTTTTCAAATACACTTAGGAACAACCTGTAGTTAGCAGTGATCAAAATCTCATTCACTACAATTAACAATTACAGTAATGTCAAACAGCAAAGAATATATTTTGTAACATAGCTTAAAAAAAGTTACAGCACCAAGTCTCTTAGGCAAAATACTTTTGAGAGCAAATACTATATTAAAAAGAGCATTACAAGGGAAACTAATTATTTTCTGGGGAAACATTTGTGATTTGCCTCTCAAAACCGGCATCTTGAAATCTATTTATTATTCTCTATGAAATCACTGTAACAGCAAAGGCTCCAAATGGAGATAAATATTTTTTGCTCTCTGTAGAGTCATACCTTTTTATTTATCTAGTGCACACACAATTAACCTCCCACCTCCTCAAAAAAGCACTGTGCATTATCTGTGAGGACAGCCAAAATTCATTAGAAAAAAATTTTGTTGCAGTCCAAAATATAATCAAGATCTTTTTCATGCTGACCAACGCCAAGTGTTTAATATTTGTTTCCTGACAAAATGGTTGATCAAAACCCAGGAACACTGTTTTAACATTTCATAAATAATACAATATATTTTGCACACAAGTTGCCTCTTCTTCCAAACGAAATAATAAGTTTATTTTTCAAGGAAAAATCACAGACATATTTAAAAGTGAAAAACAAAACATCTGTATAATAAATATTTTAGATACACTGGATTTATCTCTTCAGTGAAACAAATCAATGCAAGAACACATGTAATTCAGCTGATCTGTTTTTAACCGAAGCAGCAACACTACAATATCCTAAAATGAATTAGCACTTGTGTAACCAATCACATTAAGTATCTCATTTTTTTTATTTTTGTAAACAGCTTAATTGAATTTTCTTGGAATACTTCTCATCTTTTAATTTTGAATTTAATTAGGCTGTAATTATAAATCCTCTCTGTCATATGCATAGTAAACCTGTTTCATCTCTGTCACACTACATGCAAAAATTAACATTTGCAACTTCTTGATACAGAGCTTGAAGTAAACCTTTAACAGTTGAAAATGCTCTAAAATAAACTTTTAAGGGTGACCTGGGAAACCAGTAGGGAAATAATAAATATCCTACACCTCCAGAAAGTAGTCAGTAGAAGGCAATTACATTCTGGTTTCTCATTACTTCCAGCAGGATTTTGGTGTTGCTCAACAACTGAAATGTGTTGTTTTGCGATACCACTAATAAAGAATAAGAATAAACTTCATTCATGTGGATTCTCCTGGTGATGCAGGAAATGCCCTTGCAAGCAAGTTTTTGCACTTCCACAGCAGGCAAGGTCAGGTATTCGGTGCCTTAATGACCTAAGTACAGCAGCACGAGAACGTGTGAAATCTAACAGCTCCACCAGCCTATGACTTTGTAAAAGACAGCACATCTAAGTTTTGCCAGCTGTCCTTCTCTGATTACTTCTTTAGTTTCTCTGGGCACAAATAAAACACAAAGTCACCAAACAAATGAAATTGACTAAAGACCACACCGACAGATTTTGAGACAGTAAAGTCACCTTTTGAATTGTGTGTATGTATTTTCACTTACACCCTCCATTTGCTGCAAAATAATAAAAAACTGTAGATGCTGTGGATAACACTAGAGTTCGGTACACTTTACCCAGGTCACTGACATCACTTAGTGGAAGCACACTGTAATTTTCTCAGTAGTATTTAATGAAGGTTTTAGTTTATTATCAAATTTACACTGCACTAACATTTTAAAATAATGTTGACTCTAGAGGAAATCAATCATACTTAAGAAATATACAAGATGCTTGCTACAGAAAAGGGTTTCTTAAAAGGAAACAGAAAAAAAAGAAAGGGAAGAAAGAGAAGGAAGAAAAGGGATAAAATGGAAGAATAAAAAGAAAATTGTAAACCTTAAAAGCATTCAAGACAAAATACCTGAATAGACTAAGGTTCGCAGTAATATTACACAATAGTAGGGGAAATTATCTCTGCTACTGTTGCAAAGTATGTAACTGGCTTCTAAGCAACAACAAAAGAAAATTCATGAGTAAAAACACATAATACATTATTCTATTAACAAAGAGGACAATGGTAAACTTCATACCTTTAAAGAAAAAAAATTGATGTCTGCATGTGTAAACAAACAAATATTTTAATATGCTTTGATTAGCAGCCAGATATAAAAGCAGCACTAATTCTAAAAAAAAATAAAATAATTTTAATTGTTGTAAAATATAGCATGACGATCAATTCTAAAATTCAATTTATTTATAGAAGAATACCTTGAAGTGGATAAAAATAGAATTTATATTTTAAAACCTCATAAATTACATTAAATGCCTTTTCTGAAAAAGCATACTGAAATTAGGTGGATTTTCTTACTTTCAGGGGACATGAAATGACTACATCAATTGAATGTTAAAAGCTCAAGGTCTTCTGAACTATTTGATTTGCTAAATATTATGGCAAATATTCAAAAGAAAGCTTTACAGTTAGGAAGAAACTCTGCTTTCTTCAGTTATAATACAAATGATAAGAGTGGAGAAAAGTGACAAAATTACATGATAGTGTAATTAACTCTGCTCTGTCTCTTTCAGGCACTTTCATAACTCTGTTTATTTGAACAGTTATTTTATTGTTTTATTTGTTTTAAAGGCAAAAATCCTCCCATTTAGGAATTCAAATTTCAAAAAATTGAATATGCTTTTACACAAAGCATCACATTTTAATTAGAATACCTACATTATGATGAGATGGGCCCCAAGAAGAATTAAGCAGTCTCAAATCCCTTCCAACCCTAACCATTCCATGATTCTAAGTTTCAAGGACAACCCTTCTGCGAAGGCACTAGGTTCCTGGCACAGCTCTACATGTGGTGTGACTCCCTGAGGAGGTGACTCAGCACAAGGACACCTCATCTCAGGGAAGCAACAACCTCTGTTTGTGCATGTCATGGAAGCAGCACACTAAAGGCAACAAAACCACTGAAGCACAGGTCAGGATACACAACACAGGCTGAATGAGGAATGTCATACCCAACCCAAACACACTGTAGCACTGAAGAGAACAGACATCACCTTCTTCGAAACAAATAGTGAAACTGAAATCTGAAGAGTCTCAGGGATGTTTTTTTACATCACCAGCTTTCATCAGAGCCTTAATAGCTCTGGCCCTCATCTCGAGTTCCAGAAGCTCCAGCTGTTGTGCGGATGGCTGTACATCTTCTGACGGAGGAACAGCTAAGGTTGCTGCTTTGGGCTCCTTTGGGCTGGACTCTGCCAACCCCAGTATCTCATTCACACTCTTCTCAATGTCCTTCTGAAGGTCATCTATCTGACCAGCTCCACTTCTGACAGTGCTCTCTTGCACATCTGGGCCATCCTCTTCATTGCATGGGCCTTCTATGTCACTATCATATGCATCTGCATTTATGCTGAGGACATCACTATCTTCTCCCTTGCCTGTAACACAAATATAACTATCACAGAGTTGCCTAACGGAATTGTTTTTTACCTCAACTTACAAAATCACTTCTGCTTAGACTGCTACTCTGCAAATTAAGACAGTGAAAAAAATCTACAAGATAACCAATTCTTCTTCCTTTTCTCCTCCAACTTTTAAAGTTAATTTATACGAGTGTTAACACATCTGTATGCCAATCTAAAAGGCAGCATAGCAAAGCAGCAGTACCAGAAAAAATTATTCCCTCCTATGAAGCTACATGACCTATTTTCCTAATTAAACTGTCATAAAATTTTAAATTAAAGAAAGATTTTGCAGTGCAAAACTGATTTTTGTTTATCTGTTAAGTAAAGCTAATTTTCAGAATGCAACTTCAAAAATTACATTCATGTCATGTATTTTAAGAGGAGTGGGACTATAACAAGACACAAGATTAAAAATTAATAGAAACTCTACTTACAGTGCAACTACTCAGAATCTATCATTAGTCTTCCAGATGTATTCAATTCAAACGTAAAAACATGGCAGAATTTAAGATTTTGGTTTTTAATTGCAGCTGAATGTTGGAGTTTATTTTTAAAAACATAATTAGAAGAGGCAGCTCAATAAAATAAAAGCAAAGCTCTAACAGAACCTGACTAACTGTTCTCTCTATTTGGCTACAGCAAGACTTGCTTTTGACATACTGGCCTCAGAAATTCACAGTCTTTCAAGAACTTTTGTAAATGTGGGAACATAGAGCAGTATTGGTTCCAGCTGAAAATAAATAATGTGTATTCAGATGATGGTAAAGTTACTGACTATACAGACTTTATATTACTTTTTATTACTTTTGGTAATACCATTTTTACCACCTGCACAGGAAAAAAAAGGCTTTAGAAAAATGTTACTTTTTTAAAAACATTTTAGTATGTTTTATGGTACCTGTATGCACTTCGTATTAATACATGAAAAGTGCTCAAAAATCTTAGGAAGATCTATTTTTCCTGGGGTTTACAACATTGCTCCC
Organism: Trochalopteron elliotii; assembly: GCA_024734555.1. Taxonomy (NCBI): domain Eukaryota; kingdom Metazoa; phylum Chordata; class Aves; order Passeriformes; family Leiothrichidae; genus Trochalopteron; species Trochalopteron elliotii. Next base: position 118,109 of record JANPWX010018474.1, on the reverse strand, counting down.
ATCCTGAGGGTGTGAAAAAAAAAATCAATACTGGCTACTTCAAAAGCTATAAATGCAATTTCTCTGCTTAAAAGGAGGGAGGAAAGGAGGATCAAAACATCTCAAAATGGTTTTATAAACAACAGTAAGATTTTAAAACATTAGGGGTTTGTTGATTCAGTATAAAACATTTTTTGTACTATAGACACTTAATTCAGTTACTCAGTCCTGATCACTCTGTATTTGTCTACGACTGTCACAGCATTTAAGTTCAGATTTAAGAATTCTGCACATTCACCCTGAGAACGAACTCACATATACAGCTAAGGTACGTGGCGTATCAAAAATGCCACACAAAGCTAACAGGAAAGCAAATTCAGCTCATGAAAATGTATGTTAAGACATAAGTTTATAGATCACTTTTCATCTTTTTTTTAGCAAGATCAATCACAATTTTGGAGTAATAAAATCTGAAAGCCTAAGAAATGAACAAAGCTACAAAAAGTTCTCCTCACAGCAATGTGCATAAGAACTACTCATGAGTTGAACATACAAGGGTCTTCTTTGATCCTAAGCAGTCTTGGCCTGTTCCTACTGTGACAGAAACTTCAAGATTAATATTTCAGTTTCATATGCAGTTTCCCTCATCTCCCACCCCATTTAGTCATCTTTGAACAATATCTTTTTACTTGCCAGCTACAACATATGTGAAACATCAGAATGGGAAACAATAGGATTAAGCAATGGTAATTTTTTTCTGTGTTGCTTCACAGTATCAGTCAGTATTTATTTACCTAACATGCTGGTCAACCAAGCAGCATTTCCATGGATCAAAAAATCAGCTGCATCACTGGATCACAGTTCAAAGCCTGAAACTTAACATCTGAGCCTGCTCACCTTAATTTACTGCCGAAGTTAAACTGACATGTACTGAGTCTGGCTGGGATGGAGTTAATTTTCTTCACATCAGAGTGCATGATGCTGCCTTTGGATTTGTTTCTGAAATGGTGTTGATAACACACCAGTTTGGCTACTGCTGAAGAGTGCTTGCACAGCTTTAGGGCCTTCTCTGTTTCTCACTCTGACCCCACAGAAAGTAAGCTGAGAGGCTGGTGGGACACAGGGCCAGGACAGCTGAGCCAAACTGACCTAAGGGATATACAACATTGGCATCTGCCTTACCAAGTAACTGTCACACATGCTGAGTCTCTGCCTTCCAGGAAGTGGCTAAAAACCCTGCTGCCAAGGGGAGGTTGTGACTAAATCTCTACTTTTGCTTTGTTTCAATGTACAGCTCTTGCTTCATTTATTGAAGAGTCTTTATGTTGACTCATACATAAGTTGTTCTCATTTTGTATTGCTGACTGGGGGACAAGTAATTGAGGGGTTGGCATGTGCCTACTGCTGGCTGGGGTTAGCCCACCATGGGATTCCTTTTGGAATCAATTGGTCATATGAAGAAGGAATAAAAAATTAAGTCATTCATGTCTGTCCCAGACTTCATAAGGATGAGAAGCTGGACAGAACAATCTTGGGTTCTATTTAGAAATTGGAACCTCCAATACTGTGTAATTCAGCATTCATACAGGATTTTGGCCTACAGATGTTTAATGAGCTAGCAGGCTTTATTTCCTTCTTTTGCACCTGTGTTTTTACAGTAATAAAGATGCCATGGCTGGCATTTCTCATTATCTTTTTAATTTTGGTGACTTTTTCTTCATCTACAGTTGCAAAATTCATTTTAGCATGATTAATTCAAATTTTAAATTTTATTTTATTTTTTACACTTTTGCTTATTCTCTCATTCCTTTTCCCACAGCTTCTCAGTCTACAGTTAAGGTGAATGACAGGATTATACTTTCTTATCTACACAGTATTCTCGAAAGTTCTTTAAAGCTAACGTCTTGAATGGAGCCACTGTTATAGCCTAAAGCCATCAGGATACTCTGGTTGATTAAGTCATAAAAAAATGGTATCACTTGCAACCACCATCAACTCCCCTTGATAATACAGAAGTAGAAGAAATCTGCAGGAAATTTGTCAATTCTAAGGTTCCTCCATATAGTACGATAAGCAACATTTAAAGGATTATTCATAGCCATAGCAATTCACTCCTAAGAGTTTTGATGCTCTTATTACGTATGACTCTTCCTTTTCTCATTTAATTCTTCTCACTAACTAACTCAGAAAAGAAACATGTTTCACAAAGTCATTCCAAAAGACATCTTTTAGACAACATTCTGAATTGTGAAATAGCAGTTGCAAGAAGCAAATAAAGGTAGATCTTTGCAGAAGAGAAATGTAGCTTAAAAAAACCTTCAACATTCTTTGACTCTAATCTTTCTGCTTAGAGGCAGTCAAAATGAAAATAAACAGACTGAGACAGAAACACCTACAGTTCTAGTGCTTCACACACAAACTAACATTGGCAATTGCTGTAATTGCTGATTTAATGACTGGAACAAAACAAATACTACTGGAGGCTAAAAATACTGTTTTCTTGTGTAGGAAGTACAAAAGTGCACCAATAACTTACTTGTCTTTGCATTTTCTATCCTGCCAATCACTGTAGTACTCAAATGTCTCACAAAGCTGCATTTTTGCATTTAAGGAGAGGAAGTACACAAGACATTAAATATTCCTTCTCAATGAATGCTCGTTCTCTGCTCTCAAGAGAGCTGTCAGTTACCTGGAATTAGTCACTGGCCAACAGAGAGAACACAAAATTTCAGCTTTCTCTACTACATACCTTGTTTTGATTCTTGACCTTCCAGCCTGCTGTCTTCTCTCAGAGAAGAAGTTGAGTCTATACTGTTGTCCTGTCTAAAAACAATTAAGAACACATTTTAATCCCTATAATTTAAAATTTAATAGAACATTTTTTAGAAACTAAAAAATTATGAGGTGGTAGGCCAATAAGCCAGCTACAGTAGGAATAATGGCAGAAGGAATACACACAGAGCTAATCTGAGCACTCGAAAATGAACCATTTTTGATTTGCCTTGTTATACACAAGGATAAAACAATTATTTCCACAGAATCCTTGTCTTTTAGAGTAAGAACCCTCAATTGTTATAACAGAGGAACTACAGTTGAGCAGTTATAAAGGAAAAGCTCCTCCTATTAGGAGCTTTTCCGTAAAACTCAAAATAAATTGTCACATAATTTAATGGCTTGGGAAAACAATAGCTTCTGCTGCACTCAAATACTAACATTTACTGTCTTATTTTGAAAGCAAAAAGATATTTTCATGAAATTATCATCAGCCCGTCACCAACCTCTCCTAAGCCAGAATCTTCTTGTTTCACAAAGGGATACTTTTTAAAATGAAACTGTTTAGAAGTCAGCTATAATAGAGTATTCAGTACCTGCATTTCTCTATTTCTCCTATTTAAGGATTTCTACCCTTGATGTGTAGGATTTCAACTCCTTACACAAGGGTAAGGAAGAGACACTTCAGTGAAATGTGAATGTCCTTCAGGTACTGCATACATACTAGCTACACAAACTGCGAAAATAAGGTAAAACATACAGGAAGAGCACAGGCGGAAGGATCCAGAATCACAGGAAGACTTCAGTTGCCACATACGGTGACCATTTTGACAATAGAATTGCCAAATTCCTAAACCGAATGTCAGTGTGGCACTGGCTTCATCTGTATTAATACGCAATCAATGCAGCTCTCCTGCCCATGGGAGCTTAACAACACTACAAAAAGGAAGCAGCATTGTGGTATCACAGATGTAAATATAATGACTAACAACTTGTTTTTCAGCAATGGCCTTTAGGGATTTCCTGAAAACGAACACATATCTATTTTCCTTATGCTCTACACGTTGGGTTTTTTGTCCAATGGTTTTATCAGAAGGAGGAAGACCATAATATTTCTAGCCATCATGGTCTGAGAGGCAGTTATTTTCATTTCTATTTCTTTCTCTGAAGTGGCAAAGGCTACATCAACTCTTTTTTTTCTCCCACGTTTTTTTAGCCATTGGAATGTAAATGTGTAAAGTATCATATAATAACTCATTAAGGAGAATAAACAGGTCAATACACTTGCCCAGTAAAGCCCTGGACGTGGACACCAGTCTGTTCTGCCTATTTATTGAACCACATGGCTTCACTAACTCCTTTTCCAAACAAGATGAGAATAATCTAAATAGGCCCACATGTGTGTGCCAGCAACTGCAAAGCGGACCATAGGCCAGAAGAGCCTACAGGACTGTGCTGCCAGAAATCAGAATGAAAAATGTACACTTTCTCCAGGATTTTCAGTGTCATGCAGCTTATAATTCACCAGCAAACCTCAAGCTAGTCTAGACAACAAGCAGGATGTGAGGTCAGGGACTAAGGTATCAAATAGACTGTAAAATCAGAGGCCAAATTCCAAAACCAGACCAGATTCTGCAAGTAGGCAAATGGAGGGACCATAATAGAGCACTAGATACCCCAAAGATGAACAGCCTCAGCTACTGGGGACAATGACAGGCCTGCACCTGCCATCAAAGAGGCCTGCATGCACAAGGAGGTCTGAGCAGCAACTGCAGCAAAGATACAAACCTTGTGTGTTTCTTTGCCAGCAGCCAGGGAGAGATGTGAATTTCTGACCAGCTACTGCTCAGGAGATGTGGATGGATTTTTGGCCTTTTTTTTTTTTTTTAAGCAATTCCTAAAAAATTGTTATATTTACTTACTGAACTCTTGACCAAAATTAGGTTGTGAAATACCCTGATCATCACTGAGAACAGAAGCAGCTTAGGCTGCCCCTGTCCCTATCCCATCCTCCTTCATACACGTACTTCACCATTTTGAACTCAGTAGTCATGTCTGCACTGGACAGCAAAGTGTCACCTGAAAAACCCTGATCTTGCACTAACAGTATGCAGACAACATATTTCACAACTCTGATATCTCACCTTGATGTCTGATGAGGAATTGTAACCATCTCTTTGAGAGAAAACTCCGTGACCGCTATAGTTCAAACATGGCTGTGAAATTATCCCCAACCACTTTAACAGCCATGTAATTGACATGGGAAAATAGGTTAAGTGTCTTCAGATAACCACTAGCTAAAAACTGATAAATTTTGATTTTTCTTATTTTGTAGTTTTATTCATTCATTTCCTCTTTTTAGATTTTTATCAGCTAAAATAATTTTCATATTAGAAAGAATTTACCCAATCTACTGTATCAAAGGATCATAAATACATGTCTCAACAGTAGCTTTGAAACATCTTGCAGACACAGAACAACCTTACTGAAATTCAGCAGCACTACTCCTGCCATACATCTTGAAGATAAAGAACATTTCACGTATTTGCAATAGTGAATAGCTTGTGAGTTAGGCCTTAAACACAAACCCAAAACAAAAAACCACAACATATAATTTCTCTGGGAATCAAAATTCTGGAGTACTTTTAATGGCTTATTTAGCCAGAAAGTCTGTCTTCTCATCCTATTTATTTAGAAGTTTACTGGCAAATTATCAATCACTTAACAGAGACTGCATAAAGAGACTACTACACCACATAGAGACCCAATATTTAGCGTATTCTGTAGTTTGTAAATTTTTCTATCTGCTTTTCTAAACAGCCAACAGAGGGCAATGTCCAAAATAAGAAAACTAGTTTTTAAAGCTGACTAATGCTGACCCCATTAACAGATGATGTAGGCAACAAATAGCAGAGGGATAGATACATTAACAATGGGCTCCAAATGGAACCTCAGAAGAAACAGTGTCAAAGGGCATTAAAACTGTATCACATGGAAAAGAATGAAACATAATTCTGTATTCGCTCCATTTTCTAGTATATTTGTATGATGAGAAGTCATTAAAGAAAATTACTTCATGCAATAACTTTACAGCTTGTTTTGAATCAAAGACAGGATTGGAAACCAGGTCTCTGCTAAAGAAAAATACTGACCAAAATGTGAAAGCTGAATTAGTGTAACTATCTTTCCCATCCATCTGCTCTTATTTGAAGAAGTTAAATAAACTAACCAAACTAGTAGCTAGGAGCTTACTTTAATCTGCCCATCACTGGTGCATTCTCTTGTACTGTCTCAGAGGTTTATTAAGTGCATCCTGAATCTGCGCACCAGCTATAACCAGGTCAGTATTGAAAACATAAATGCTTATTAGTCTTCTAGAAACAAATTAGTCTCACTAAATTTGATGCATTGTGCGTGATAACTAGTAACTTTCTTTTTCCCTTCACTGCTTCCATAGAAACTATCAAACCGGTGAATGCCTGACCAAGAAATGGTCTTTAAAAAACAGAGAAGCATTTTAAGAAACGGTTAAGAAGTGTTATCTTTCACAAACTGACAGATGCCAAGATAAGAGCAAGAAACCAGAAGCCTCTGTTCTTGAAACTACATTCTTTAGCACCCCTTATACAGAATACATTGAACAGGTGAGTGTCAGTGCTGCTTCAACTGAGGCAGAAATGAAGGACTAGAATGAAAGTTGAAGATAAAGGATAAATCTCAGCTGAACTGAAAGTACACTAAAATAATTCCCTGAATTAAATGTGAGAGGTTTACACAAAGACAGTTAACGTAAATCACACCACTTCTGCTCCAGGACATAAGCATGAATGTTTAATTACCACAACTCAGCTGATGGATGGTATGAACCAGTTATTAACCATGAACCCAGTTATGTGCTCAAGACACACTTAATGTCACAAAGTGACAAAGTCATGTCTGTAAGTTTAGTTCTTCCTAGTAATCACAGTTCACTGTCATTCAACTAGAGTAATTAATTAAGGATATAGCAATTGGATCTTTCAATGATATATATGACCATTTCTCATGAAAAATCTCTGAATTGTTCAGTCTCCTTAAATTAAAGTGTTTAGTCTTTTACTCACTGACTGACTGAATCACCTCCAGTCTTGTCTCCTCCATCTGTCTCCTCGTCAGTATCAGAATCAGCTCCAACCTTGCCTAGATATACACAGTTTCAAACACGAACATTTAGGAAAGTGATATAATTAATACTACATAATTAGTTTTACTCTTAATTATTAACTCTATTGCAATCAGCAGAAGAGGATTTTTCCCAGTTAAAGCAGAAGTTCTAAAATTAGATGAAGCCAAAGCCAAAACCCTTATTTGTGAGTCTTCTGTTAGCTACACATACATTTATACTGGATTACAAAACATCTGATTAGCTATTCTTACCACAATAGTATAGGTGCTAAAAATAAAGTGCAGAATTAACAGCAAGATACTCTGGAGCACTCAGACTTAAAAAGTTTCTCTTCACTGACATGACAGCAATAAAACAAATAAGTTCTATATCGCTTAAATATCAAGTGTAAGTTCAATAAAGCCATGAAAAGCTGAAATGTCATATCCTTAATCAAAGCACACAAACTGTGTGCCTTGGTGGAACTGAGGGATTATGTGCACACTAATAGACACTTACTAGTGTCTGCCTGTATATATACATATATATTTAAGTACCTAGGAAGAGTGCAAATCCGCTTGAGACAGACTATTCTCTGGTGTACAGTGAAGTCTTAAAATTTTCATTCATACCTTCAAGTATCTTCAACAGTTTTTTTTCAGATAACAGCTCCAACTGCTCCATGCAAAGTCTTTTGATTTCATCCATGGAACAGTTCTAAGAAGACAGATAAGACAGACCACAAGCTACTAAAAATTTCTGAGAAGAGAGTAATTAAAAATGTAATGTCCAACTGTAATGAAGAGTTAACTTGGATTAAAGCTTCTCCCATATTCTGATTGCACTGATGCAACTGCTGTAGAAAACCAGGGGTTTCAGCTATGACAACTACAAAAAAATAGCATATGTGTGGGTTTTGTCTGAAAAATTAAGCAATATGCACTATGAGTTACTTGACCTATGGCTTGGAGTTGTTACTGCAGCTGCAACACTGAGCGCCAGAAACACCAGACTGTACGTGTGAAGCGTGAAACGGCAAACAGCTACAGACCTGGTTATTCCTAATTTTCCATCACTTGAGAGAAGCTGGGTTATGTAATTAAGCTTGCAAAGACCAGAGGCAACTGTTGAATCCAAGTCCACAAACTAGAGAAAATAATGCTATTGACAACACACCAACCGTTGCACATCACAACGCGGAAAATAGGAAAGTATGTAAACCGCAATCCATTTCTCATGCTTGGTACATACCACACATTGCCACGGATTTCACTGGTATTCCAGTTACTTTCATACCTCATGCCTCTTGGTGACATTTGGTAATTTCACATTTTCAAATGAGCTATGATACCATTTACAAGTACCAAAATTAGGAGGTGATAAACAGGTTGTAACACTCACAGTCCTACTGTAAGTTTAGTTGTACACTATGAGGCAATTTCCCTACAAACTCAGTAATGTCTTTCCTTCCAGCTTCTCAACCTCTTTTTCTTCTGCCAGAGATGAGAAATGGACCAGCCTGTGTGCAATTTGCCATGTGTTTAAAATGAAGAAGTCCTATCTCACTCATATTAATAATACAACTCATTAAGATAAAACTTTAAGACAAAAAAATTACAAACACTAATAAGCATTACACAGATGACATTTCACCTGCAGCCTCTTCTTCTGTACAGGCTGCTAGCCTAATTTATTTTTACTAAGTCCTACTGTTCACAAGACTCAAAACGCTTATATTCTAAGCCAGTAAAACTCCAGCTTTAGTCCATAGGAATTACAGCTTCAGAAGCTGTTTATGAAGAATGGGCTTTATTTTCTTACCTCAGACATTGCTTTAATACCATACAAAGAAAATCAGTTGCCATGAACAGATATCAGTATTTTATTTACAAATCAGCATATTAATTAGTGAACAACATTACTGAATTTACTCCTCACAATCGTGAAAATCCTTTTGCATTTAACTAACCAGTACAGAGCGACAGTCTGAAGCTAAACCTGAAGTTCAGAAATGGCTGAGCAGTATCAAAAGGAGTAACCTGGAATAACTACAGCAAATCTTTAAGAAGTCTCACTTACAGACACATGATTGGGAGACTACTTAAGAAAGGTACTTGACTGCTTAGAAGCTTCTTTAATTGAGAAATATACAGGCAGATTTTAAAATGTAAATACACTAGGCATGAGAGATAAGTATTCTTTGTTACACAAGCATTCAAGATCAAGGTAAGTACATAAATGGTAAGTGTATTTCAGCACCTTTAAAGTATCAGGCAGCATCTTCTGTAGCTTCTTCTCCCCTATGACACAGAAACACTGTTGAAGCATTTCTTTTTTGTCCCCAATGTAGAAACTGACAGGTTTGAGTGACACAGTGAGATCTAATCCTCCTTCTTCTATATCACTGGGTTGTTCAGCTTCTTCCACTTTTTCTCCACAGAGTACGTTGCATTTTGTTTCCTAAGATCAAGGAAGGCACATTTTCTAGTGAGTTAGAGAAGACAGAAGCTTACAGCCTCACCTGTGCTTGCAATAATTTTCCCTTCATAAATGCAAGGTACATCTCAATGTGGACTTCTCAAGTTCTGGTGTTTCATGTTGCGAGGTAATCGCATTACAGAAGTTACATTTTTTATTACTGAAAATATTCTGTGCCAAGAAAAATTTCAAAAGCTTCAAGAAGTGGAAAGTACTCATTAACTGGGAAATATCGGCAAATACTTAGCTGGTGCTTACACATGACAGCACACTTAAACACAGAAGAAATCCATCTGATTCGCTGCACAATTAAATCATAAAGTTCATCATTTACAGCTACCCTACTAAGACAGAAATTGGCATACAATTCCCTGTGTTGCAGAGTCTTCACAGAATTAAAACGAGCTTTGTATTAGAAAATACATCCTCCATACATCAGTAGAGAACCTCTAGAATAAACAACTAATTAAAAAAAAAAAAAAAAGCTAGAAGTATGTTTTGTCAGCTTCAGAATTCACTTAGGTGTGCATGTCGCAAGCATTTTTTGCGCACCAACACATCCTTGAGAAGACTCACAAAGCCACAAGTATGAGAACCACGACTGGGGCCCCCCGAGCTTGTACTCCGTATCTCTTACACCGGGAAACACAGACCGGTGTTTTCGGGATGCGCGACAGGGCTCGGCCTGCCCCCGCCGGCGCCGGTGCCTGCGCTGCCCCTCTCCGCGCCGCCCTTCCGCCGCTTCCCGCAGCCGCACACCGACCAGCGCGGCTGAGCCCAGCCCTTCCCTCCGCCAGCCCACGGCAGGGACCGCAG